>CAKNYM010037869.1:3664-17058 GCA_932195095.1 Andricus curvator | reverse complement strand
TACTTGTCAACTTGTTCTAATCTCTCATCATTTAGGACAATGTTGCACATTGTTTTCTCACTCTTTCCCTCAAACACCATGATTTTTGTTTTATTTACGTTAATTTTGAGTCCCATGTCCTTCATGCTTGTATGAAGTTTATTCAACATTCTTTGCAAGTCCTCGACTGATTCTGCCATAACAATCTTGTCATCTGCGAAAGCTAACCCACGTACCTTAACTGTTTGGAGATCTACACCTTCTTCGTCGAAGAGTGCAGTTCTTAGACACTTATCCATGAATATGATAAATAGCCACGAGGACATAACGCATCCTTGTTTCACGCCTTGCGTAATATCGAACCAGTCACTCAGTTTCCCGTTTACCCTTACGCTCGCTTTACTACCTGTATATATTGTTTTTATTGCTTGCAGGAGCCCTCCATTTACTCCGTATTCTTTAAGAACTTCCCAAAGTTTACTTCTATTTACCGTGTCAAATGCTTTTTCTAGGTCAATAAATGCACAGAAAACTTTCTTTCCTACTCTCAAGCTTTTTTCTGTGATCTGTCTTAGGCCAAATATCTGATCTGTACATGATCTTCCTGGCATAAATCCACTTTGGACTTCCCATATCTTTTCTTCTGTGATTTCCATTACCCTACGAATAAGTATTTTTGAGTATATTTTACTTACTGTACTTAGTAGGCTGATACCTCTGTAATTACTGCAGTTGTTTTTATCTCCCTTTCTTTTGTATATTGGTACGATAATCGCTTTTTTCCAATCGTCTGGGACTTTCCCCGTCTCGATACATAAATTTATTAATTCGCACAACCTGTGAGGTATGTACTCGCCACCGTATTTGAGCATTTTAGCACTAATACTGTCTATGCCAGCAGCCTTACCGTTTTTCAAGTTCTTAATTATGTCTCGGACCTCAGTGACACAGACTTTTTCAATTGGGTTTTCTAATGCATTATGTTCTATGTCGCAGTTTTGTTGTCCTATATCTTCACCTCCTAATAGTTCTTTAAAAGAGTCTTTTAAAGCGTCTACTATCCCGTCTATATCATATAGCATTTCACCTTTGCTGTTTCTCATGCTAGCAAACTCTGTACTTTTACTTTCCTTCAACTGTTTATATAGTAGTTTCATTATTCCTCCAAAGCCGTTTTGTATTTTGTTCTCTTCTTAATTTTACAAAAGTGATTACACTTATGATAAGTGATTTTTTTGCGAAGTGCTCCAATTTCAACGTTGCTGAGACTCAAGGATAAAAGCGCAAAAAGAAGTAAATGTGATCAATGACGTTAACCCTTTCAAACATTTATTTTTGGTGGGACTGACGTTACAACTAGACTTTCCACCGTACGACGAATAATCACTTAACTTGGACATGATTTCGGTTCGCAAAACAAATCTCGCGCATAAAGGTGATAGTTGGGTGTACAATCTAAACATGAATAATACAAACAATAAAGTAGCCTCAGAATGGACTGAAACTTTGATTGACGAAATGCATACACACGGTAAACGTAAAGGTCGAGTTTCAGGCGATGAATGCATACTGGGTGTTTGGAATGCTAGAGAAGTGAATGATCTTAAAGTAAGAGAACTACGAGAAACTATTCATGCTAGGAAACTAGATATTTTATGTGTACCTGAGACGAAGAAAAAGGGTTGCGAAAGTAGAAACATAGAGAATGGGGTGTTGAAAGGCGGTTTTGAAATATGGTCAGGAGTAGGTAGTGAATCAAATCGTAGTCAAGGGGTCGGTTTAATTATGAATGAAAAAGCAAGATAACATCTCAAAGATCATGATTTTGTATCTCCCAGATTGTTGTGTGCTAGAATGAAGGTAGGAATCAGAAGGTTATTTATCATAGCGTGCTACGCCCCAGTTGACAGTGAGGCGCGAGAAGTCAAAGACGCTTTCTGGGACACTTTAAATGACACAATAAGTACTTGCGATCAAGGTGAAAGAATAATTCTGCTAGGAGATATGAACGGAGGGGTCGGCGTCCAACGTCAGGATACAGATACAGAAAGGGTGCTAGGTAATTTTGGGGATCCAACAAGACAAAATTATAACGGGGAAAAATTAGTTTGCTTATGCTTAGAAAAGGGCCTATTTATTATCAATACTTGGTTTCGATATAAAATGATCCACACGTACACCTGGTGTAAAGGACATAACCGCAGTGTAATTGACTTCGTTATTGCGGATGAAAGACTAAGAGAACTAGTCAAAGATACAAGAGTCATGAGGGGTTCCGAATGCAATACTGATCATTACCTTTTAATCTCTAAAATAAACTTAGGGCGGGGATGGAGAAGAAAGAGGACAGAAAAAACGAAACAAACTCGAATAAAGATTGAAAATTTACAGAAACCGGAAGTGCGAATAGAGTTTCAAAATAAGTTAAGCGAACGCATAGATAGGGCAACTTGGGAAGCGCTTATAAGCAATAAAGATATAGAGGGCGCGTGGGCTTTATTACGGGATATCATTGTTAAAACTGCAATTTAAGTGTGTGGTACGGCAGTAGTAGGAAGAAAGTCTGGTGATGCGTGGTGGAATGATGAAATTCAAGCAGCCCAGCAAGAAAAGAAAAAAGCGCACGAGAGAACATTAAACATCACAGGTCTTAGCGATGAGGAGAGAAATAGACTTAAAAGCGATTACAGACACAAAAATAGGAAAGTTGAACGACTAGTCAAGGAGAGTAAAGATAAAATCAGACCAGAAGAAGAGAAGAAAATGCAAAACGGCTTTGAAGGAATTATGAAACTATTATATGAACAGTTGAAGGAAAGTAAAAGTACAGAGTTTGCCAGCATGAGAAACAGCAAAGGTGAAATGGTATATGATATAGACGAGATAGTAGACGCTTTAAAAGACTGTTTTAAAGAACTATTAGGAGGTGAAGATATAGGACAACAAAACTGCGACATAGAACATAATGCATTAGAAAACCCAATTGAAAAAGTCTGTGTCACTGAGGTCAAAGACATAATAAAGAACTTGAAAAACGGTAAAGCTGCTCGTGTAGACAGTATTAGCGCTGAAATGCGTAAATACGGTGGCGAGTACATACGTCACAGGTTGTGCGAATTGATAAATTTATGTATCGAGACGGGAGAAGTCCGAGACGATTGGAAAAAAGCGATTATCGTACCAATATGCAAAAGAAAGGGAGATAAAAGCAACTGCAGTAATTACAGAGGTATCAGCCTACTAAGTACCGTAAGTAAAATATACTCAAAAATACTTATTCGTAGGGTAATGGAAATCACAGAAGAAAATATATGGGAAGTCCAAAGTGGATTTATGCCAGGAAGATCATGTACAGATCAGATATTTAGCCTAAGACAGATCACAGAAAAAAGCTTGAGAGTAGGAAAAAAAGTTTTCTGTGCATTTATTGACCTAGAAAAAGCATTTGACAAAGTAAATAGAAATAAACTTTGGGAAGTCCTTAAAGAGTACGGAGTAAATGGAGGGCTCCTACAAGCAATAAAAACAATATATACAGGTAGTAAAGCGAGTGTAAGGGTAAATGGAAAACTGAGTGACTGGTTCGATATTATGCAAGGCGTGAAACAAGGATGCGTTATGTCCTTGTGGCTATTAATCATATTCATGGATAAGTGTCTAAGAACTGCCCTCTTCGATGGAGAAGGTGTAGATCTCGAAACAGTCAAAGTACGTGGGTTAGCTTTCGCAGATGACAAGATTGTTATGGCAGAATCAATTGAGGACTTGCAAAGAATGTTGAATAAACTTAATTCAAGCATGAAGAACATGGACCTCAAAATTAACGTAAATAAAACAAAAATCATGGTGTTTGAGGGGAAAAAAGAGAAAACAATATGCAACATTGTCCTAAATGATGAGAGATTAGAACAAGTTGACAAGTACGTATATCTAGGTAGTCTATTCACTAGCGACGGAAAAATAGATGGGGAGTTAGATAGGCACATAAATAAGGGTAAGCAGTTTATCGGTAGAGCAGGGTCCATTCTCAGAAATAAAAACATATCAAAAAGAGCTAAAATGGCCATACATAATTCTATATTCGTACCGACTGTACTGTATGGTAGCGAGACATGGACCTGTCAAGAGAAGGACAGGAGTAAAATTAACGCGATCGGCATGAAACCTCTGCGCATAATATGCGGGAAAACACTAATGGACAAAGTCCAAAACGAGACAATCCTCAAAGAATGTGGTGCAAAAGAGACAATAGTTGACACATGGGAAAGAAATCAGTTAAGATGGTTCGGACATCTTGAAAGAATGAAAGATGAATGACTGACCAAACAAGTGTATAAAGGTAAAGTAAATGGCAGAATGCCCAGAGGTAGACCGCCGAAAGAATGGTTAGAATCTGTAAATGAGACATTAATCCGTAGAGACATAAGAAGCCATAGGAACACAAGAGCTTGCATGAAAAAATGCATGGACGTGAAGGAAGCTAGAGTAGTATGCCAGGACAGAAAAGTGTGGCGACAAATAGTTTGTAAACAGAGTGACAGTAGAATGAATGACGCCTGAAACAAAGATCTTGGATACTAATGGGCCCAAGTGGAGAACCATACATAAAAATTTTGTGAGGCTCTTCACTTGGGGTGATCGCTAGAGAGATTGATCAGCAACCTGGGTCGGAGCAGTGTTGCGGAGTAAACGTGTCATTTAAATAAATAACACGAGAATTCCAGATCAATCTAAAATATATATACCTAACACTTATATACCTATCCACCTCATAACTATATTCCTACCTACCTTATACCTATATACCCATATGCACACTACTATTCTCCAACCGAGCAAGTCACGCCTACCCCGAAAGGGAAATGGCTTAATGGTATAATAATAAAAAAAAAAATCCCAACTGGCTTTAACGTATCCAGGCATACTGAAACTCCAAGAAAATAAACCCTTTTAGCCAAAAAACGTTGATGATTAATTATTTCGATTGTTTTTGAAGTAATTGATCAAAAGTGCCAACGGCGATACCACGCTGAAAACACCAGTTCTCGTAAGATCACTGAAGTTAAGCATTGTTGGGCGCGGCTAGTACTTGGATGGGTAACCGTTCAGGAATACCTGCGTGCTATTGGCCCGTCGTGGGTGTGGTGGGCCCACATTGGTAGTAAATATCCACCTAGAAACACTACCCGATTCGGGTAGTGAGGCAATGAACTTTCGAGTTCGAACTGCTAATCTATGTATGTATGTATGTTTTTATCAAACTGACCATGTGATTTCTTCAGGTTTGACGGAGCTTGACGTCACACAAAGTGTTTTATGTCATGATATTATGTCATGATCTTTGGAAGTCACAGTTTATAAAAAGCTTAACTATAAGGCAAACAAAATGTTTGTGGATGAAGCTATTGTTTGGGAAGTTAGACAACTCAGATCTTGATAAAAATATGGCCCTAATGGAACCACCTGATTTCAGCCCCACAACTCGCGTTAATTCAGCCTTTTTTGATGTAATATACTGCAGAAAATATTTTCTATGATGTTCTACGAAGGAGCGATTGAAGGGGCGGTCCAACACAGGAACTCCATAACAGGGCCTCACTTTGCAGTTGAATAACAATTCGAATTTTTTAGATATAGTACTAACATTTTTTATTATGACGGAGCAAATAAGAAATTACAGATGGGTGTAAAAAACTAAAAATACATTTCCGCATTAGGTCCCTTTCTTCGCGGACGGTCACATATCCTCATGGGGATTTGAGCAATCTTTGAGTAATAAAAACTTTCAGCGGTAAAGTTGTTCAGAAAGGTATAAGGGTAATTATTGTCAAATTAAAGGCAAACATGAAATCCCAGTAATATAACACGAAATTAAAAACTCTTACAGATTTTTCGTTTTATTTAATAAATACTTATTATCATATCCTCTACGAAATGATCAGTTACTTTTTTTCATTTTTGATCCTATTTATTTTAATTTAATATAAGAATACACCAAACATCATTGCCGTACGGAGTCTCAATCTCACTTTGTACCAGAATATACTAATTTTCTCCTTTGTTTTTGACAGTAGCCTAAGAAACGCCTAATATATCAAGTTTGTAAACTTTAGAGCATCAAAAATTTAATGTATGCACATTTTTCAAGTCAAATACATAATATTGTAAAAACCTTAAAGTTTGTCCCTCGATTTTTTTCATTTTAATCGTCATTACAATACGCCTCTTTTTCTAGTAAAATATTGTAGTTGCAGTTGAGTGATATTAATCGTATCGTTTAGAATGCTTAAAATCTTACCGTTTTTTATGAATCCGATATTAAAAATCAAAAGCGCGTTTTGACCACAAAAATGACATTATCGTACGTGTGTTAAAAACCTGTTTCATAGTGGAAAACAATTATAAAAACCATTCCCGTACAGTATGTAACTGCTGATATCTGCGCGTGCGCATGGATCAGATGGGCCAGTTTGCTTACTATTTTCTAGCCTCTGTTTATAAATGGAGATCATAATATATGAGCTAGAGAAGCCAATGATGTGTTAAAAATTATATTATAGCGAAAATTGTAGGTAAACGGCAAAAAAAGTTCTGGAAATTTTCATTGACCGAGTCTGTGACTTTAGGATAGGTCTAAAAGCATTTGAAAATTGGAAAATATCGTATTAGAAAATCACGCAAATAGTGTTTGAAGAAATATAAGACTTCTTAAATTGCGTCCAGCGTAGTCAGTGAAGCACTCCTAGACTCCATCAACAAAATATCACAGACAAATTTGTAAGTCGTTCAATACTCCAATATTAAATTCTCGAAGACAGTCAAAGAAGGGTTCACAGACTGTCAAGCTAGCCATTTATGCTAATAAAAAATAAAAAATTCTTTTTTAAATTTATAATATTATTATTTTTAACTTATATATTTATTTAAACATAATGTACCACACACAATTACTACCTATATTAATAGCACGCTTTTTACGCTCTAAAAAATCGGACGCACGCTGCGGGGATTAGAACTACCTATACTCGAGACACGACACTAACGCAACTCATTCCTAACCGCTCATGCCACTCGGCTAATCATTCGCAATGAAAACACGGTAAAAAATCTTGGCGTTGTGCTACAGCTGAAAACTGCATGGCCGCGTAAAAACAATCTGAGTGAGGGCTGCGAATTAAACAACTGGCTGCAAGACTGACTTTGCTTAATAAATTAAACAAATTGTTTAAATAATTGACAAATATAATTTTTTACGGAAAATTATTTTTTGACCAAGGGATGATTTTACGTAAAAAAATGTTTTTTCTGCATTTAAACTCAAATTGTTTGAATAATTTTTCAAATTTGTGAGATATAATAGAAAAACTTATTGCACCGTTCGATTCTATGGGAAAAAAATATAAAATCCATGTAATGGAAATTTTTTTCAGACAATTTCATATGTAGTAGTAGTAGTAGTAGTAGTAGTAGTATACCATTAAGCCATTTCCCTTTCAGGGTAGGCGTGACACTACCCGATTCGGGTAGTGTTTCTAGGTGGATAGTTTACAAGTGTGGGCTCACCACACCCACGATGTGCCAACAGCACTCAGTATTCTCGAATGGTCACCCATCCAAGTACTAACCGCGTCCAACGCTGCTTAACTTCAGTGATCTGACGAGAACTGGGTTTTTCAGCTTGGTATGGCCGTTGGCCATAAATAGTATAAATTTAGTATAAATAAATAATTACATAGTACTACGGCACATGATAAAATTTCTGTTTAAAAATTAAATTGAGTTATTTTTATTTTTTAAATTGAAGATTTTAATTCTAGATTGAAAAAATTAATAACAAGTCAACAAAAAATCAAACTTTTTCTTCTCTGTGCTCTGTTTGTAAGATGCACTGTTTATAAGTTGCAGCGTTATAAACAATTTATTTTAATAAAACTGATGTATTTACCAAATTATATCCATAAGTGATTAATAAACAAAATTTTTAACTTGGGCAAAAACTTCCTTGCATTGACACTCTTAAAAGATGAAATAATTATTGAGATATAGTCGAAAATACTTTTTGTAGATTGTTATTTAAAAATGGTTATTTTGAATGAAATTTTTGATGAGAAATAGCATTTTTAACAACAATCCACGAAAAGTATTTTAGATTTTATATCAGAATAATAAATTTTGTTAAATAAATAAGGAAATTGTTTGAACAATTTGTGTATCTTTTCGAAAAAAATAACCCAGATATTCGATTCGTAATATCTCGGGGACCTCTCAGTGTTTCAAGAAGTATTAGTGGTGACTCGATTAACTTCTAAACAAGTTTTTATTATTTATTAAAATTATAAATGTGAAGATGGCTTTTATGCAAATGATTTTGTAATGAAAAACAAACACATTTTATTCTATTAGGAGACACATTCTTATATTTTATTTTAATATTTTTATAAATATTATATGTACAGAAATACGAACTTGAAAATAAAATCTGCTTACATCCTGTTTTTTCCAATGTAATAATAGCCATATTCTAATTTATTTTGAATAAAAATAAGTGTATTATAAGTAATATCGCAAAGATTGAGAAAGACGTAGGAATACTTAATACCACTAAAAATTTTGAAGCCTGTAAATGTTCGTTTAAGAAACAATCGTGCAACTTTGTTAAAGGAATTTGATATCTAGCAGAATAAGGTAGCAAGTGAATAAAATTTTTCACCTCATCTAAATCTTGGAGATTTAAATCCTTTATGCGACCAGTTGTAAAAATAAACGATCGATTTTAAATTCGAGGAAAGGCATACCTTTTTTATCATAAATAATCATTTTAAATCATTCTTAATATATTTATGCGTCTTACAATTACTTTTTGTTGTAAACAATTTATTTGCACATTTAATCATTTTAAATAAGCAAGCCAATGGTAACCAATTCCCGAGGTTTGGGAGCACTGAATATTCGTCCACTGTCTACTACATTCATACCAATGTGAATTTGTCACTGAACGCCACTGACCGCGCCTCTGCAAATTCTCGCAGATAGTCGTGGAGTGTTTCCCTGACTCGTATTCGAGTTCTTTCTTTCTGAATCACACACTTACTCACTTCAAGTCTTTGAAAATATAAAGAGTTTTTTATAGCCATTTCATGACTGTATACATTTTCTTTATAAACTGTCTGATAAGAATTCCAAGACTGTTGTTCCTTGACTATGCTTGAAAACTTCGATGACTTTTCTTTATTTTTCCATGAAAATTTACGATCACTTCATAGAAAGTATACGAGACTTTATAAAAATCATGGCCCGTCCAAAAGTCCAGCACTAATCTAGGAAATTTTCCAAGACTTATTTTTTCCGTGTAGATAGATTTGTTTAATCTCCCACTGATCGTTATCAATAATATTTTCATCGAACTTCGAATCTAAAATCTATTTCCCACATTTCACGTGTAAATTTTATTATAATTTCTTATCTTCAGATGAATTTTTAGATGCGATACGATCAATATCAGACGTGTGCAAAAAAATCCATTTGAGTTCAAACCGACATTGGATGCTCTTCGAATGTCGAAAAACCGACATTCGATTCGCACTACGGTTGGATCAGTTTTTTCGACTCGATCGGCCGGTCGATAGAATGTCGAAAGACCGACATTCGAACCGTGCCACGATCGGATCGGGTTTTTCGATTCGATCGGCCCGTCGATCGAATGTCGAAAAACCGACATTCGATGCGCGCTACGTCGGATCAGTTTTTTTTTCGATTTGATCGGCCGACCTTCGATTTTCGAAAATATATATGTCCAGCAATAAACAGAAACCTGTCGTTAATTTTTACATTCTTAATTAAAATTTGTTATACGATTACATAATAACTAGTAATAATATCTCCTTAGATGCTGTTCATCTCAAAATTTGTAAAATGTTTTTACAGGCTTTACCGGTTTATGACATTTATTTTCTTATTTAATATTCTGAAGCCAGAATTAGAGGGAGAGGAACACTACCGAAGGGTAGCACAATATTGGTGTTATTACTTATTACCCTAGCTTTACTTTAACTTTTTTCTTAAAATAACAGTTTAAAAAAATTTCTATATTCTACATTTGTGGCATTTGGATTAATAATAATTGTGGAATGAGAAATGTCATGTAATATAAAATATATGTACCTCAAATTTTCATTAATTTGTATAGCATTGAATTGAAATTTTTATCAATTGTATTCTAAATTTTTTTATGTTATTATTATTATTATACCATTAAGCCATTTCCCTTTCGGGGTAGGCGTGACTTGCTCGGTTGGAAAATAGTAGTGTGTATGGTGGGTATATAGGTATAAGGTAGATAGGTATATAGGTGTTAGGTATAGATATTATAGATTGATCTGGAATTCTCGTGTTATTTATTCAAATAAAATGTTCGTTCCGCAACACTGCTCCGACCCAGGTTGCTGATCAATCTCTCTAGCGATCACCCCAGGTGAAGAGCCTCACAAAATTGTTATGTGTGGTTCCCCACTTGGGCCCATTTAGTATCCAAGGTCTTTGTTTCAGGCGTCATTCACTCTATTGTCACTCTGTTTACAAACTATTTGTCGCCACACTTTTCTGTCCTGACATACTACTCTAGCTTCCTTCACGTCCATGCATTTTTTTATGCAAGCACTCGTGTTTCTATGGCTTCTTATGTCTCTTCGGATTAGTGTCTCATTCACAGATTCTAACCATTCTTTCGGCGGTCTACCTGTGGGCATATTATAAAAAGAAAAGTGGAACCGATTTTAAATGATTTTTACCTCTTTCAACTAAAAGTTATTTGCAGATGGTATTTTATTTTTCATTATAGTTGTTTGGCATCCTACAAACAATTTAGGAACAGATTTACAATAATCTACATATCATGCCATTCTTGAAGAAAAAAAAATCATTACTTTTTATAATAATATTTTTAAATTCCCTTTTTAGTATAATTCAAATATAAAAAATTTGACAGTTTTTCAAATTATCTTTAATAAGAAATTATAAATTAAACAGTGTTAAATATATCATGATATTTTAAACCAACAATAAGGATATGAAATGTAAAGCCCAATATTGACATTGACAGGTTTGAT
Organism: Andricus curvator; assembly: GCA_932195095.1. NCBI lineage: Eukaryota > Metazoa > Arthropoda > Insecta > Hymenoptera > Cynipidae > Andricus > Andricus curvator. The sequence continues at coordinate 5,974 of CAKNYM010037869.1, read as the reverse complement.
TTATAAACGAACAATTGGCAAATAATAATCTCAATTTAAACTTTCGCCTTTTGAAAATTTAAATTATATGAACAAAGGAATTTAAAAATAAGATTCTAATCAAAGTTCACGAAAAAATTTCCCGGTAATTGGAGTTCGTGTTGAAATTCAAAAGTTCAAACTGTTAACGCTGAAGATGTTTTCATTTGAAGCAATCAGAACTAAACGACAAACAATTGCATTCAAAATTGAATTTTTCTGAATTTCCAACTTTCCAAATGTTCCAAATTAAAGCTTAAAAAATTTGTCATTCAAAAACTTTGTATTGCGTCGTTTAATAATGAACAATTTTTTAACTGGAGACCTTCTAATTTCAATAGGTTTTATTTTATCAATATATACAAATTAAATGTCGCCACTTTTATCGGTGGAAAAAATTCCCGGTTATAACATTTTTTTCTAAATTTATTAAATTGTCATGGAAAATTATGTGACTATAACATTTTTATAACTTGTCTTTAATGAATCTTCAATTATTGTAAATCTTAAAAATTGTTAAGATTGAAGAATTTTGAATTGTAAATATTCATAATTGAACCATTAAAAAAAACGTGCAAAATTACATAGCTTTAAAATGTAAATATTGAAAATTGAATAACTTGGAATTCTATATTTTCAAAATTCAAAAATTTTCAGTTGCAAATCTTCAACACTGCAGAAATTTGAAATCTTTTAAATTGAAAAGTTTTTAATTTTGAAAATGTACAATTAAAAATTATGCAAGTTTTAAGTTTCAGAATTGAAAATTCTGTCAAAGGTTGATTTATAGAATTTTTTCCATAGCAGGAAAACTAACGGGCGGGCATACATAATTTATTGTAAATGTTTAGTAAATTGTCCCGTAGCTCAGTAGGGACATAGTGGACTGATACACGAGGGATCGCTGGTTCAACTCTCGACGCATGCATTTTTTAATAATTTTTTTCAAATTGACTTTGACCACGCTTTCGTATGAATTCACACGCATTCAATCCGCGCTCTCTTAATTCATGTAAATGTGTCTCATTTCGTTTAAACGAATCAGAAAACGGGACTCACGCGCATTCAAAAATGTTAATTCGCCCGAATCCGTATAAATTTTTTCGTTTTTGCTGAGAACTATCGCGTCGCACAGTGGGGCAATTTGGCAAGAGTGGTGTCAAAAATCTGTAACCGCGTCAATTTCCAATTAAAAATAATAAAACTTATTAAACCGAAGCTTAAGTTGGGTAGTTTCGTTTTTTTTTTTCGAAACAGAAACAACTTTATACCTGCCTAAATTTATGTTAGTCAAATTTTGAAAGGTGTAACACATTTTATTTTATGTGTATGATATTGCTGATGACGAATCTGAAGTCAGATTTTCAAAATTCAAAACGGCCGATCCAATATGGATGTTCAAATGATGAAAAAGTGTATAAATGATATTAAAAATAAGTAAAATTTATTGAGGTTTCCGTACGGGGAATTTTTCGGGTGCTGATTACGAATCTTCAGTTCGATTTTCAAAATTCAAAATGGCCGATCAAATGCGGCGGACCAAACCTTGGAAAATGTATACATTTTTGTAAAAATCAGTACTTCGGGATTGTTTGTAGCTCTGATTCCGAATCTTAGGCCATATTTTCATAATTCAAAATGGCTGATCGAATATGACGGACGAAAAAATTGATCAATGTTTGTAAAAATCATTACCGGGTTTTTCTTGGGACGCTGATTACGAATCTTATTTTGGATTTAAGTCTAATTTTAAATGAGTAATCAGTAAAGCAACCTTTCCTATAAACTTTTTTTTCTATCAAACTTTTAGTCCGCAATTTTTCAAGAGCCATTTAAAAATTTGAAAATCTGACTTAAGTTTTAATTCGTAATAAACGACTAAAAAAAAACCCGCGTCATTGATTTTCACAAACATGTATAAATTTTTCGAACTTTTTGTTCGCCATAATGGATCGGCCATTTAAATTTTTTTAAATGTAACTCAATATTCGGAAATGGAACCAAAAATATTTCGAAGGTACTGATTTTTACAAACATTTATAATTTTTGAATTTCTGTTGTCCACCATATTGGATCGGCCATTTTTAATTACGAAAATATGACCTAAGAATCGGAATCAGAGCCCCACAAAATTCCGAGTTACAGATTTTTACAAACAATACATTTACCAAGATTTGGGTCCGCCATATTGAATCGGCCATTTTGAATTTCAAAATTGCGGCAGCAGATTCGTATTCAGCGATAACTAAACCTTCGGGCTACCAAGTTTCATTATTTTTAATTGTAATATGA
>CAKNYM010037868.1:3028-18769 GCA_932195095.1 Andricus curvator | reverse complement strand
ATTCCCCCCCCCCCCCCCCCCCCCGTGACAGAAGTTTTCGTGGGACTGACGTTAGAGCTGGACTCTCCACTATACGGTGAATCACTACTTGACTTGGACATGATTTCGACTCGCAAAACAAATTTCGCGCATAAAGGTGATAGTTGGGTGTACAATCTAAACATGAACAATACAAACAATAAAGTAGCCTCGGACTGGACTGAAACTTTGATTGACTAAATGCATACACACGGTAAACGTAAAGTTTGAGTTTCAGGCGATGAATGGAGACTGGGTGTTTGGAATGCTAGAGGAGTGAATGATTTTAAAGTAAGAGAACTACGAGAAACTATGCATGCTAGGAAACTAGATATTTTATGTATACCTGAGACAAAAAAAAAGGGATGCGAAAGTAGAAACATAGAAAATGGGGTGTTGAAAAGCGGTTTTGAAATATGGTTAGGAGTAGATAGGGAATCACATGGTAGTCAAGGGGTCGGTTTGATTATGAATGAAAAAGCAAGATATATGTTCCAAAAACGACTTAAATACTTCTTTTCTCCCCTTTTCAGATAGTTGGAAAAAAATCTTTCTGATTGTAGGATTTATTATAAAGATACGGAAATATACGCTAAAGTAAAGGAATTACCTTCTTCATTTTAAATCAAATACAACTTTAGTCATTTTTATCTGAAGAAGATTGAACATAACATATGGTCGTTGCGAACTTTTGGGTATCTATTATACGATGAACTGAAACGAGCGTGAAGCGCGAGGTTCACATGATGATCAAACGAAATATCGAGCGCGAAGCGCGAGTTTCGTGATGAGAATGTGTTCCTTAAGGTCGATAGAACCTTAAGTAAATTAGTTCTTCTTTTTATGTAAAACTGACATAATTAAACCAAAAGCAGGTCATAACGATGAAGCTTTAAGAGAGTATTAGCCCGCGAAGCGTGCACTAGCGAGGACACGAGGTGTGAAAACCTAGACGACAAATGTGTCCGAGCGCGCAGCGCGAGGTGAATACATTATCGAGCGCGAAGCGCGAGATGAATTCCCAATCGAGCGCGAAGCGCGAGATCCAACAGGTGCGCGCCCTAGGCGCGCTGAAACTTGCGAGCGAAGCGAGCCGCGCGCGAAGCGCGCTATGAGAATGTGCCCGCGAAGCGGGCAGATTTTTTATACTACTTTTGGGACCAACATTATTTTTCATTTTTTATTTATGGATGGATTTTTATACTTTAATTTTCGGGTTAAGTGTCAATCCTTAATATTTCGGAAATCTTTCATGCACTTTAATACTTGTTTTAATTTCCAATGAACAGAAAATTAAAATACAATAATTTCCAATGTTTCCTATAAAAATTCAATAAAATTATCAAAGGCTTTGTTATCTCTCGGAATGTCTATATTTAAATTGATTTCATTATTCCCTTCTCTCTCTATGTATAACATCTCCATGAAATAACTTTTTATTTTCACCACAATCTGTCAATTTCCGCGAAATCTATGATGATATGTTAATAATTTCTAAGAATCTTCAGTTTCGCATCAAGTAAAAACCATAAAGTAGAAAAAAGACTTATCCTTCTGCTGGAAAATGCATGAAAGATTTCCGAAATATTAAGGATTGACATTTAAACCGAAAATTAAAGAATAAAAATCCATCCATAAATAAAAAATGAAAAATAATGTAAATAACAGTACGATAAGAAACTTCAGTCTCATATATACATACATTACTAATATAAAGCATATGATAGAAATAATTGTCCGCAGTATCCTATAAAAATTATACCCTGATGAGGAGATCTAAAGTGATCTCGAAACATGTTGGTCCCAAAAGTAGTATAAAAAAGACGGAGAAAGAGAAAGGATAAGAGAGTGAGGATGGCTTGGTTGTCTCTTTCCTAATTCTCTCCCTCTTTTTTCCTCTTGTTATATACTTGTCTCTAATGAGCCGATTACAAAGTTGTTCGGAAACATATTTTGAGGCCTTTCTATGCAATTCTTTTTGCATATATTGAACTTTTTGAATGTGTTTTTTCAAAACAACTGATTTTTGGATTCACAGTGTTTCTTAGCCTTTTTGTTTCAAAAATAAATTTTTGCACAGATTGACTTGTTAATACTGTGTTTCTAATTTTCTTCTTAAAAAAGAATAAATGTTCAAATTATGAGAAATGTTATGTAAAATTTTTCAGAATATTTCACTCAAATCCACTGCAGTAGCTTTAATTTATTGGTGCAATATTTTACCTCACTTGGGAAATACGGGAAGCTAAAATTTGGCCACATTTAAAAACTTATTAACTAACATCATAAAGTTAGTTTATTCCTCAAACAATCGCATTTCTCGAAATTATTCCTGAATAATTTTACACTCCCAGTCCAAAAGAATAAATAGTGTCATCCCTATCTCAATTTGGAAACTCATTAGCAAACATCATAATTTTTTTTACTGCTCAACCAATTTTTTTATGAAAGTAAATTAAAATTGAAATTTTTACCAGAGACCAAAACGGAAAATTGCATTTGCTTAAGTGTCGAAAAAAAGTTCAAAAATGAATTTGGCAAATTTTGAAAATAATTCTTCTTCCTTTCAAAAATAATATGTTAGATATTACTGTCTCCAGACGTTTTACTACTGGCACTTCTGTTTTCATGTTATTAACTTAAGCCTCAACCAAAACAGACTAATTTTCAAACCAAAAAAGAAAGGAATTTTTATAAAAAGAGTTGAATTTTGAACCAAGAAAGATTTTTCAGTCGATAAAAAAAAGTGTGACCCAAAATGTTTAATAATTCAACATTGAAGAATCAATCAAAGAATGTATCAAATTTTTAAATTATATAATTTTAGGCTAGAAACATTATTTTGTACATCGAAATTTGTTCTAAAATCGTTTTTAATATTCGCTTAAAAATTTGTTTTAAAAAATCATGAAAAAATTTTCTAGGAATTTAATGCAAATTTGGTTATTTATTATCTTGAAACTTGAATTTTTCCTACAATTTTTTGAAAATCTGGCAAAATCAAAAAAATTGCTTCAAACCCTTCCAGATTCTATTTAGAAAATTTTTAAAAATTTATTTTTAGTTTTCCTAGGAATTTTAATAAATATTTTTATTCTTTTGAAACCTTTCAAAATGCTTAGAAAGCTTTCAAATGTTGTGTTCAGAATCTTCAAAAATGTACGTTTTGTTTTAAATGTTTTGAAATCTTTTCAAAGTTTCTAAATATATCTTAAACTTACTCGATTTTTTTCCAAATTAATAATTCGTTCATAAGTTTTCAAATGTGGCCAAATTTCAGCCAACCAATAAATTAAAGCTACTGCAGTGGATTTGATAAAAATACTGAAAAATTTGTTCATAAAATTTCACATAAACTTGAACATTTCTTTTTTAATTTTCAATTTTTTAATTGAAATAACATATCGTTGGAATCGTTATAATTAGCAGATTTCCAATATTATATTTATCAATTACCAAGTGCTCATTTAAAAAAATGTTATATTCCGCATTTTAGGTCTCAACGCATGATATGAAAAAAGTCAAGAGAAGGAAAACGTTAACTTTTGAAAGCCTTGCAAGATTATCATAACAACTTTTTGAATTTTCTTGAAAAATCGAAAATTCAAATTTTGAGCCCAAAAAAAATAATGAGAAATCAAAAATTTCATTTTTCGGTCAAACTATGCAAGATACGAAAAAAGATAAACAGACAAACATTGTGTACCCAAAAAAGATCTACGAATTTCTTATTATTCGCTTTTTGATAGGACTCGTAGTTTTTGTTTCATTCATAAAAAAACAACATTAAAAATAAAAAAAAATTTAATTTTTGGACAATCGACATGAACTATGAAAGAAAGAAATACACGAAACTTGTTCACCGAAAGAAGAGCTACAAATTTGTTGTTAGTCGTTTTTTGATAGGATAGGTAGTTTTCATTATAATCGTGAAAAATAACATTAAAAATAAAGAAATTAAATTTTCGGAAAAACGATGCAAGGTACGAAAAGAAATTAATAGACAAAAGTTTTTCATCCAAAAAAGATCTATAAATTTTGTATTAATTATTTTTTGACAGGATGCGTATTTTTTGTTCAAATCGTAAAAAATAACCTTGAAAATAAATAAATAAATTTTTTTGAAAAACGACACAAGGAGTAATAAAATTTTAATTAACAAAATTGTTTTTTATTATAAAATAATTATAAAAACAAGACAATGAAAATACATTTGTTTCAATATCAATGCATATTATGAAGAGAAAAAAGAGTCTGAATTCGTTAAATCAATATCTCGAATAGTTATCGAGGTTTCGATTTTTTATGCCAAATTAAATAATCGAATAATGCAGGTCTCACCCCTGCCCCTATTTCAACGCCTCATAGGGGGTGAGTCACCCCTGTGAATGATGACAGAAATGGCGGAAGGTCACACTCCCACCCCTTTTCCAACGCCTCACGGGGGCGGGAAGGTACCCCTGTAATTGCTCACGGAATCGAAAAAAGTAAAAAAATTGATATCTCAAAAACTATTCGAGATATCGTAATCTTGCCCAATTAATACAAAATAAAGTACAAATATTAAAGTAATCACGAAAAATAAAATTTGTACTTTATTTTACAATATCTGAATAAGCAATCTTAAGCTGAGGTACAGAAGTAAATGTAATATACATCTGATATAATAGTGTTGAACATAACGTAGAAAAGTTCACATTTTTGAGAAAATCGAATGCGAAGCACGAGATACGTGATGAGAACGTGTTCATTAAAGCCGAAGGAGCTTCAACAAAAGAGAATTCACAATCACCAAATTGTATTTTTCGATGCTTTGACCTCTAATTTTAAAAGGTCTGTGTACAAATGTGGGGGAAGTACAAACACCGAGCGCGTAGCGCGAGGTAAACACATTATCGAGCGCGAAGCGCGATAACCAACAGTCGCGCGTTAGGCGCGTTTAAACTTGGGAGCGCAGCGAGTCGCGCGGGGTGAGAATGTGCCCGCCCAGCGCGCAGATATTTTTGTTTATGAAATTTGAATTTTGTTATTTTTTGGGAAATAGTGCAAGTATAAGAATTGAAGCTATAGAGAGCATAGCATTTTTCCAAATATTTTGAATTGAGAGGTTTGATGGAGGTACCTGAGTCCCCGATTGACAATGGGGGAGACAAAAGGCTTCAATCAGTTCTTATCTTAATGGAGCTTCCGGGCCTAACGTCGGGCAGTGAGTCTTGACGTGGCCTTCGACTCGAAGAGTCAAATAATCTCTCGGGGACCATTCGCAATTTGGCTGTCGGGCACTCAAGTCGTGTACTCTGTTATTAATATACTCTTCTTGTGTAAATACTAAAAGTTGTTATTTTGATTAATCTATCACCCGTTCCTTCTAGGATTAAACTTTTATCTTATATCGGAAGTGGGATTTATATTCAATTACGTCCTTTTGTGAAAACTATTTCGTGTGCTGTGTCAAAAACAAAGCAAGTGTGTGTGTGTGTGTGAGATCAGAAGTGTTCAAGTATAGACAGTGCAACGTTGAATAGGAATAAACCATCATGGATAGAGACCGACGTAGACGTGAGTCGCGCAGACGATCAACGAGTAGACACAGGGATATATCACGATCTAGGCGTCGTGAGAGGCCAGTCAGTGCGACGCGCTATATACGCGAAATTGCCAATAGTTTTTCCAAAACACTGGAAGAAAGACTTTCTCACACCAGTCAGCAATCTACTGTCAATAATAAAGAGGTTAACGTACGTGAACGGAAAAACGTCATACCTTATTATGATCCGAAGGACGCACACCAAACGATAGAGAAATGGATCGATAAAATTGAAGGATTAAAAGAACAGTATCGATGGAGTGACGCGACGACAGCTACTTTTATAACCGAACGGTTTAACGGACACGCACGCACATGGTACGAAGGGCTTGATTCGATTGCCTTATCATGGCCAGAGTGGTAGGAAAAATTACTAATTAATTTTAGAAATCGCACAGAGATGCCGGTAGATTATCAAAAATGTTAGAAAGAACTAAGAGACGCAACGAAGATATGGCGGCTTACTATTATCAAAAGATCGGACTAATAAGTGCGTGTAACATCAAAGGTCGAGATGCAGTAGAGTGTGTCGCTTATGGAATAAAGGACGATCCAATACAAGCTGGTATTCGTGCAGCTGACTTTTGTAGCTTGGAGGATTTACGTGAATTTTTGGCCAAGTATGACGAAAACACAAAATCTAGGAATGAAGACAATAGAGATCGAGAATACAGAAACCATAGAAAATTCGGCAAATTTCGTCAATTTTCAAGAGAAAGCGAGCACAAAGGAAAAGATAGTGAAAAACAACATACCAGTAAAGAAGATGTGTGTTTTAAGTGTAATCAACCTGGAAATTATGCGCGAAACTGTAAGACACAGAATAAAAAGCCAAATATTTTAAGTATTGGATCAGGTCGACAGTGTAACAATACTCGTTTCTTCGATGCTTTAGTGAACGATAAAGAAATGCGATCATACGTCGATCTAGGTAGCGAATGTATCACTTTACGCCAAAGTGATGCTCTCAACGCAGCGAAAAAATGTCGCATAACAGATGCAGTACTTCGTGGTTTTGGAGGTGCTACTGTATGGCCTTGCGGAGTCTGCAATATCAAGTTGAAGGTCGATATGGCAGAAGCCAACGTCCAAGCATTCATCGTTCAAGATGAGGTGCAGCAGGTGGCTTTGATCGTATGTCAGCCCTTCACTGATCTACCAGAGGTGGTTGTGGTGCAAAAAAGGGGTGAATTGCGGCTGTTCGACGGTGCTAGTGCAGAACTTCCAGAAGTCGAGTTGTCAGAGAATCTGATTCCCCCTTCGCGAGTCCAATTCTCTTAGTACGAAAGAAAAATGGCGAGATCCGCATGTGCGTGGATTATCGTGAACTTAACGCTAAAACAAAGAAACAGCGATTTCCATCACCAGTAATAGAAGAACAAATAAATAATCTAGAAGGGGCGAGAATATTTTCAACTTTTGATTTGGCCTCTGGATATTTTCAAATACCCGTCGCGGAGAGAGATATTAAGAAAACCGCGTTCGTAACACCGAATGGTCATTATGAATTTTTGTATACACCGTTTGGTCTAGCTAATGTACCTGCTGTGTGTTCTCGAATGACACAAAACATCGTAAAACCATTACGAGACAAAATGATAATTGAGGCATATATCGATGATTATATAATGGGTGCTGAAGACTTTGAATCTGCAATAAACGTTCTAACACTTGGGTTAAAACGAATGCGAGAAGTAGGGGTGACACTTAAACTAGAGAAATGTAGGTTTTTAATGTTGATAATAGAGTTTTTGAGTTACGAAATCGGCGGGAATGGAATAAGACCAGGATATCAAAAGGTTCAAGCTGTTTCTCAGTTTAAAGTACCGTCAAATGTACATGAGGTTCGTCAGTTCGTTGGGCTTGCAAGCTTTTTCCGAAAATTTATCAAAGACTTTGCATTAATCGCCCGACCACTTACTATTTTGACAAAAAAAAATGAAACATGGCGATGCCGCGATGAGCAAAATAATGCGTTTCAAAGTATAAAAAATAAGTTAGCATCGCGCCCGGTGTAAGCTTTGCATAAAAGAGGTGCGGAGACGGAACTCCATACTGATGCAAGCAAATTAGGTCTGGATAGAATATTGATGCAACGAGACGAAAATAATCAACTACACCCGATATAATAGCTTACTTCAGTCGACAGACGACCAAAGAAGAACAACGATATCATTCTTACGAACTTGAGACGCTTGCATGAGAAATAAATCAAGCTTTACAATGCTTCGCATGGTAAAAGGAATTATTACTTCAATACATTAATTCTTGCTTTTAATGCCTGTGTGTTTTAGGTACTGCCATGAGTCAACAAACATAATAATGATTTTCGCCAGGACGCGAACAAAGTCAAGAAGGCCAACTGTAAGAATTGAAGCTATAGAGAGCATAGCATGTTTCCAAATATTTTCAATTGAGAGGTTTGATGGAGGTACCTGTGTCCCCGATTGACAATGGGGGAGACAAAAGGCTTCAAGCAGTTCTTATCTTAATGGAGCTTTCGGGCCTAATGTCGAGCAATCAGTCTTGACGTGGCCTTCGAATTAAGGAGTAAAATAATCTCTCGCGGACCATTCGCAATTAGGTTATCCGGCACTCAAGTCGTGTACTCTGATAATAATGTACTCTTCTTGTGTAAATACTAAAAGTTGTTATTTTCATTAATCTATCACCCGTTCCTTCCAGGATTAAACTTTTATCTTATACAAGATATCATAAATGAGTAAAAAAACTTGTTGTAGAACTTTTTTCACTGTGCAAGCTATTTTCCTTACATTTTATCGTATCTGTCGTTATTTGCAAAAAAAATTCGAGAATTCGATTTTATGAAAAAGAATTCTCCTGGTACAAAAGTTATCTATCCCGCATAAAACACACAATGTATTTTTCCTATCATAGTACAAATTCAGTAAAACATTGGCAAAAAATATAATTATAGGGTTTTTTAGAAGATCTACTATTACTATTGCAGAATCTGCAAAGAAATCTTAAATACCTCAATCAAATAAAAAGTTATATAAGTTTGAAGGAATTTTTTCTTTTTTTCTTTTGAAAAACAAAGAAAAAAATTCAAATACACATAACTTTGTAAACAAATTTTTTTCACAAATCGCAAAAATACGGCTCGCCTAATTTCCTTTAAAAAACAACATATTTTATTTCCGAGAGATTCTGCGACTTCCAAGTGTTGAACACATTATAATTTTTAACAAAATCTCCTGTCTGCATGAGAAATTGTATTCAAATTGAAATGTTGCGTGTTCTAATAAATTTTATTTATATAATATAAGTTGATTAGACGCATTTCAAATTTTAGGTCCATTGTTTTGTAGTAACCTGCAGAAGTGTAACCATATAGTATAATCTATAACTTAAATTCAGTGTTGAAGTTTAATGAGGCAAAAAATTATCTGGATATAAGTAAAGTTCATATGAATTTAGGAAAACGCATTATTAAATATCAAAATGCACATATTGATCTGCTTAAATTCAGAAAAATTTTATCTAAATTTTATTTGATCCTGAATTTAATTAAAATTTTAAATTTGAATTTAGTTCAGAATTTTAATTACAACAATTTCAAGTATTTTCTTTTACTATGTGAGTTCTAAAAAAACTCTTATATATTAATTGAAAGACATATAAATATTCTCTTCTTATTACGTCAATTATTACCAGGTTACCGACATTAATTATAACGGTTAATTATATCGGGGATTTTTCCATTGTATACACAATTACACATTATTGACACTGCAGTTGCTTATGCTAAGAGCTTTCTAATCCATCTTGCTCATAATTGATGATTGCACCTCTCTAATACCGTTGAACATTAGGATAAATAGACAGAACAGTATTTAGGGTACACTTGTTATGTTTCTTTGCAAGTGTTTAAGATTCTGACCCGTAATTGGTAACATATTTCAACATTGGACAATAGCGTTTCCAATACTTTTTAAATAATAAATGGCCATAATCCCATTATTGTTGTCACCAACCATGTAGGGCGGGGAACCTGAGTAACACTTCGCAAATATATCTCACAAACGCCGTAAATGTAGAAACAATGCCGGGAAAAACCACGTACCCAGACCGCCTGACACGCCCCCCCCCCCCCTAGAGCATGAGCTCGAAAACTATAAATCCAGATCTATAAATATTATTATTATTATACCATTAAGCCATTTCCCTTTCGGGGTAGGCGTGACTTGTTCAGTTGGAAAATAGTATTGGGTAATATAAACATTTGAAAAGTCCATCTTGACGACCTTTGTAAACTTCAAGCATCAAATAGGTACTTAGCGAAGGGTGAAGGGCACAGACACTAACGCAGAGATATAATTTTTAACAAAAAGTAAATTGAATTTGTTTTAAATATTTAAATCTGGGAACAAAACATCATTATCCTTCCATCCAGTTCGAATGTTTTACTCTGACTAAATTAAGATTTGTTTTTTAAAAACAAAGTTTAGGGTTTTTTTATAACTTTTCAGTGATACCATTTCCTTTAGGAATTTCCAGTTTATTGAAATAGATCATACATCTGTGTTATAACTAACTGTAAATAATTTCCAGTGGGTCAGATGAAAAAAAATTAAAATGTTACCAGCAAAATAATGAACAAGAGCCATTTTTCCGTGATTTGTAATGCTTAGCTATTTCATCTTCATAGATTTTATATAAAATATGATCAATATCGATGTGCATTTACAATTATTTAAGAAAAGCTGCTGCAGTTAAAAATTTGAAAAATATGAATTAAAAATTAATTAAATATTTAAATAAAAATATTTGCGCAATCTTTTTCATGTTTTAAAATGATTGATTGATTAATTATTGATTCTATTCAAACTTGAATTTTCTGGAATTTTTTCAAAAGCTTATTAATAAATAAAAATATTCAGAAATGAAAGTTCAAATTTAAAAAAAAAATATATAAAATAAGAATAATTTGATTGTTTCGATAAAAATAATTGTTTGAGGGCTTTTATGTTGTGAACTGTTTAATTAACTATTAGCTGATTAATTTTAACCACAATATTGAATTACATAAAGATTAAATTGAAATTGTTTTAAATTCAGAAACATAAATTGATCATTTACTTATTTTGTTGTTACCAACAAAATAATGAACAAAGGTCATTTTCCGTGATTTGTTACGTGATGAAATCTAAAGTTGCAGAGCAAACTAGAGTGAGGGGCTTTGAGGGTTTCTTTAATAAAACACCATTTACCCATTGTCAAAATCACAAGTATTTATTCTATCAAACTATACTTTTAATGAACTTTCAAACTATCAACTGTACAAACTATGAATCTAATTTTAATATGTATGTAATAATACAAAGAAAGGCTTTATGACAATTAGCAACTCTCAACGTGCGTGCACTATGGCGGCGTGACGAGAACTAGTCACTCCTTAGACAAAGGACTAGAGGAGAGTAGCAAAGGCGCGAACAGGGCGGAAAACGGGCGCCCCTTCTCTCATGTATCTTGCAGGTGACCAGTGCTGTAGATTGACGAGGGCTGATGAGTATAATTTGACACTCCCTCCTTCATCAGCATCGAGTCTTTTTCCATATTAAAACGTAGTATCATCTCTCCAACTAGTTGTAGTCATATATCCAGATTTACTTAGTTCCTTCAGTAACAAACAAACAAAATTAATGTAACCAATTTAATTTGAATGAATATTCATGCCAAGCTTTATTTTAAGTTTAATAATTGTTTCATTAATTTAGTATGCACTTCAAAAGCTAAGGGCTTAGTAAAAATATCAGATATCTGATTTTTAGATGAGATCCATTGTAATTTAACCAAACACCTGGCAACGCACTCTCGAACATAATGTTCCCTAACATCAATCATGTGTCTTAATTTACTGCTGTTATTCATCTGGGCACTGGCACATGCAGCTTTGTTGTCACACCAGAGTATCATGGGCAGTATCAAGACATCCAGGATGTCTGAAGCAGTAATGTGTAAAGCTACTAACTCTTTGAATGCTTCACTAGTTGCCACATATTCCGCTTGACATGTAGATAAGGCCACGTAGTTTTGTTTGTGAGTTTTCCATGCCACAGTATCTCCAAAAAGTTGTATCACAAATCCGCTGGTAGTAATTGAGTTTTCGCAGTCCGCAAAGCTTGCATCTGAAAAAGCTCTTAATCCGTCCAACTTTCCTTCTAATTTTATACCAATTTGTTTAGTGTAAATAAGATATCTCATCACTCTCTCGATCATTCTCCACTCGTTATCGGTGGGATTGATCTGATGTCTGCACAGCACATTCACAGCATATGAAATGTCTGGCCAGGGAGTGTTTGCCAGATAGAGTAATGAGCCTATAATTTCTCTGTATGGGGTGACTTATCTTAGTGACTGTTCCTTCGAGCTCTTTACGATTGAAAATTTCTTCCCGTTCTTTCCTTTCTTGATTTGAGACTTGCCTGGTAACCGTGGGTGATCTCTGAGGATACATCTTATCGTAACCAAACCTTTTTAACATTTTGTGGATGTCCTTTTCAAGAGTAAGTGTCATTGTTTGGTTCGCTCGGTCTCTGTAGATTTCAATTCCCAAGAAACTTTTAGGTTCTCCTAGGTCACTCATTTCAAATTCCAACATTAGGTTGGTTTTGATCTTGTCGAGCTTTTCACTTTCATCACTAGCCAGTAGCATATCGACCGCGTAGAGCAGAAGAATCAGAAACCTGTCTGTATCTTTCCAGAGAAATAAGCAAGGTTCATTACTGTGTGGTTTCAGACTAAGTTTCCGAGCTGCGTCTGCGAAACGTTCGTAACATACCTTCGGACTGATCTTTAATCCATATAATGCTCGCTGTAGTCTACATACCATTTCTTGCCTGTCTCGATCCGAGCATTTGACTCCTTCTGGTATTTCCATGAAGATTTCGTAATCAATTTTTCCATTTAAAAATGCAGTTTTGACATCAAGCTGGCATGCTTCTAAATTGAGTTTATGATAGCAAGAACTGATCTTGTTACCTGCATACGTGACACTGGGGCATATGTTTCATTTATCTCATAAGAGTTTCTGTCTTGAAAGCTTCGACTAACCAATCTAGCTTTAAATTTGATTTCTCCGTTTTGATCAGTTTTCTTTCTGAGAACCCACCTAGAGTTGACTATATTAGTTTTCTCCTTACCTGGTGTTATTGTGGGTCTATTTAACAACGTCCATACTTGATTTTTGTTCATGGAACTCAGCTCGTCCTTTATAGCTTCTTTTCATTGCCGTCTTTGTGTTGTCTGCACAGCTTCTTGGTACGAGTTTGGTTCCTTTTGGACAGCAGCTACGAACGCACAGATTTCCTCTTCCTCCAGCATGTTGAGGTTTGATTCAATATGGTTCTCCTCTGGTTTCTTCTCTTCAATACCAGCTTTCTTTTTCGGTCGTCCTCTTTTTCGTTTTTGTACTCCCTCCGCTTCGTTTGAATTTTGGCTTCCCAACTTATCATCGGTCTGAATCTCTGCTCCTTTCCTTTTCAAAGAAGTAGATTCAGTTTGTTTTTCAAAATTTTCGTCGAACTTAACTAACCAATCGTCTTGGTTTGCTTCTTCAAGAGGATTTTGCCAGTCCTTGATGCTTTTCTTATTGTATTTATCTCCAAATACTACCTTTTCGTTAAACCTTACATCTCTGCTTTCATAGTATTTGCCTTCTTCAGGTTTCAGGAACAAGAAACAAGTTGGAGTGTATCCTATTAGGATACACTCCAACTTTTCTTCTATTCTATTCTTCTCTCTCTCTATTCTTCTATTCTTCTATTCTATTCTATCTATTCTTCCTTATAATTTTTAATGTTTACGAAATTTCAAATGCTCCTCAATTTAAACAATCAAACTTCTATGCATATATGGGTGATTCTCCACAGACAGGGAATTTTTGGCAAAGGCAACTTTTTTTGGAAAAATATTTCAAATTTTCTTTATTTCATAATGGTTAGTTTCATTGGCCTCAAAGAAAGGGACCCTATAAATATTCACGCTTAATTCTTACCTGAAGGACCTGTAGCACATAAAAACTTTTTCAACTTTTGATTTTCCGGGTGATTTTCTCTGATTGTATGTAAAGTAAAACAATACTGTAAAATATTAACCCATTAAACGTAATATGGCAGGGAGGAATATTTTTGTTTAAGAAATGCAAAGTTTCTCCAAAATTTATAATTTTTTTTTTCAAATTTGAAATATTTTTTTCGAATTTGAAATATTTTTTTTAGTTTTACGATTATTATTCTAAATTATAATCCTAATTGTAAAAGTATAATACTTGACAAGAAAGGAATGGCAAAATTAAGTATTTTTAAAGACTTTTTGAGCATTTTTTTTTTTCATTAACATTCTGAGAGTCGGATGGTTTACTTTTATAGCGTGGCATTCTGATTAATTTCAGGTTTATTTCAGGCTTCAGGTTTAATTATGAAACGTATGCTTGATACTGAGAAATAGAATTCATCTCGGAGTCCACCAATGCAACAACAAATTATACAAACAACACGAACACGAAACTACGTTTGGCAGCAAGTAGACCGAAAGCCGGTGTAAACATAACCTCCGAAGAAACCCTGGCGGACTGAACGAACGGAACGGATACGCTATAGCGTATCCTTATAGTATCCACATCGTATCCTCTCCGTATCATGCAAGAAAAACTCATTAAAAAAGAAAGATTAACATTTCACTTGTTGAAATTCGGATTCTACGTGAAATTTTGAGTTAAAAGGTCACAGAGTAATCGCAATAGTTTTTCTTGCAACATTAAAAACTTTTAAGAAATATAATACTTATCGATGACGTGCGCTGAAGGCGACTTCAAACGCATCGTCGTTCAGTAGCAGTTAATAGGCGTTATCTGTCGACGATGCGTTTGAAGTCGCCTTCAGTCCACGTTATCGATAAGTATTATATATATTTTTTAAGTTTTTAATGTTGCAAGAAAAACTATTGCGATTACTCCGTGACCTTTTAACGCAAAATTTCACGTAGAATCCGAATTTCAACAAGTGAAATGTTCACCTTCCATTTTTAATGAGTTTTTCTTGCATGATACGGAGAGGATACGATGTGGATACGGCGAGGATACGCTGTAGCGTATCCGCTCAGTTCGCTCGGTCCGCCAGGGAAGTCAGGGCCGTCGAGCGAACAAAATTATTAATTATACAATTTTTAGTTCCCTCATATTTATCAACCCTCTAATCGTTTTATTTTCTGTGTGCAGTACTCGTAGGTAAAAAAAATTAATTCTCGATTTACGTGAATTTTTAATAAAGTGATTTTTGAAAAAGGCTTCGATTAGCCCGGGCTAATCGAAGCCTTTTTCAAAAATCACCGGTAAGAAATGTTGCAACATTTCTTACCGGATCCGTTTCGTCCCTGACAACGAAAAGCAGGTTATGGTATCCGACGTTACGGTATCCGAAAACGATACAAAATTACTTTTCACGCTGTGAAGGCAAAAGTAATCAATAAATCCATCTGACAAAAACTCTTTTAATATGTGCTTCACGGAATTTTCATATTTTCATTGATTTTTATTATTATGAAATATAAAAGTTCTTATCAGGTACGGCATCCTCCCAATAAAGAGCAAAATACTGATATATCTTTGGCTCACGATAAGACTCATTAGACAAATTGGATCCTCCTGATAAAGGACGAAATACTTATATACATATATTTGGCTCCCGATAAAACTCGTTAGACAAATATTATCCTCCCAAAAACGACGAAATACCTATATATATTTGGCTCACGATAAGATTCGTTAGAAAAATTGTATCCTGCCGATAATGGACAATAAACATATTTTTATTTGGCTCACGATGAGACTCGTTAGACAAATTGTATCCTCCCAATAAAGAGCAAAATACTGATATATCTTTCGCTCACGATAAGACTCATTAGACAAATTGTATCCACCCGATAAAGGGCGAAATACTTATATATATTTGGCTCACGATAAGGCTCGTTAGACAAATTGTATCCTCCCGATAAAGGGCGAAATACTTATATATATTTGGCTCCCGATAAGACTCGTTAGACAAATTTTATCCTCTCAAAAACGACGAAATACTTATATATATATATATATATATATATATATATATATATAT
>CAKNYM010037867.1:26198-37680 GCA_932195095.1 Andricus curvator | reverse complement strand
GTGCGTCCTTCCACTAGCCACTGCGGGACGGGTTGTTCTCCTTTTAAAAAAGTAGTAAATATACGAGCTAGATGTTGGTGCGTAGAAGTAAACTTCTTCCACCAAAAGTTGTTGATTTTATCTGGCCCTGGCGCTGAAAAGTTCTTAGTTCTAGCGATAACTTTCTTCACTTCTTCCGCAGTAATTAGTGGACACTCTTCCTCTGGACCTTGTAACCTTTGCCTTTGGTAAAAGTTACGAAAGAGTGATATATCTGAAGCGTCTTCATTTAGCTGATAAGTATCTCGATATGCTTGTTCCCAGAAGACTTGAATCTCTTCTCGACTAGGCGGATTTTTAACGGCACGTGACGTTTTATTGAACAGACGGGAAGGATGAGTAGAAAAGATGGAATTTTCCTGAATCCACTTTACTCGCCGTTCAAGGCGCTTTTTCGTTGTTGAAAGAGATCTTATTTTTTGCGTCCAGTGCTGCTTGATGGTCAACATTTTACACTTGTTCAGGGTGTGATTTGCTTTCCTCAAGTTTCGAGCAAGTGCCCTAACTTTTGGAGTGAATTTTTTATTTAATGTTATGTAGCTAATCACGCACTGAATATTTGATGCATGCCGTCTCGCCGTTTCAATTTTGAATTGAAGCTGTGCAATACGCTCGCGAGTCTTACTCAGACGTACTGAAGTTTCGTTACTTCTACTGTCGCTAAGCAAGGACACCGCCTTCTCGTAAACAACACAGTTCAGATTCCAGAGATTAACATCTTCGGGGAGCAAATCGAGGAGAGCAGTATTAGCTTCAGCTAATTTGTCCATCCTGAGAAAGACTTTTTGGTGGATAGATCTCCTACTTCTCATGTTAGCATTATCGGCTATCTGCAAAGGTGGTCTTGCTGGAACGGGTGGAATGTTCGATGGAGGATGTTGCTCTTCTTCTTGTTGATGAAGAGCTTCATATCCGTTTTTTCGCAAAAAGGATACCTGATCTCTTAAATACTGAGGCGTTTGATGAGCATATTCCGGGTGCATATTGACCCAACAGTCATGTAACCTCTGCATGAATCCTCTTCGAGCCGGTGAGCTTCTTTGCCAACAGGTAAGGATGTCTCTCCTGAGTTGGTCTGACCATTTAAATCGATGTTCTCGCGTTTGTCCGGGGCCATTGCCTGGTCGTCGCCTCGGTTCGGTCCTATTGCCACTCCCAACTGAACCATGGCCTCCATCCGAGAGAGGCCTATTGTGGGTGGCACTGCGCGATACTGGTGTCGTAACCGCATTATTATTATTATTATTATTTTTATTTATCTTATTTATTTATTATTTATTTATTATTATTTATATTATTCTATTTATTTATATTATTATTATTATTATTATTATACCATTAAGCCATTTCCCTTTCGGGGTAGGGGTGACTTGCTCGGTTGGAAAATAGTAATGTGTATATGGGTATATAGGTATAAAGTAGGTAGGTATATAGGTATGAGGTAGATAGGTATATAAGTGTTAGGTATAGATATTTTAGATTGATCTGGAATTCTCGTGTCATTTATTTAAATGCCACGTTTATTCCGCAACACTGCTCCGACCCAGGTTGCTGATCAATCTCTCTAGCGATCACCCCAAGTGAAGAGCCTCACAAAATTTTTATGTATGGTTCCCCACTTGGGCCCATTAATATCCAAGGTCTTTGTTTCAGGCGTCATTCATTCTATTGTCACTCTGTTTATAAACTATTTGTCGCCACACTTTTCTGTCCTGGCATACTACACTAGCTTCCTTCACGTCCATGCATTCTTTCATGCAAGCTCTTGTGTTTATATGGCTTCTTATGTCTCTACGGATTAATGTCTCATTCATAGATTCTAACCATTCTTTCGGCGGTCTACCTCTGGGCATTCTGCCATTTACTTTACCTTTATACACTTGTTTGGTCAGTCGTTCATCTTTCATTCTTTCAAGATGTCCGAACCATCTTAACTGATTTATTTCCCATATGTCAACTAGTGTCTCTCCTGTACCATATTCTTCGAGGATTGTCTCGTTTCGGACTTTGTCCATCAGTGTTTTCCCGCATATTATGCGCAAAGGTTTCATGCCGATCGCGTTAATTTTACTCCTGTCCTTCTCTTGACAGGTCCATGTCTCGCTACCGTATAGTACAGTCGGTACGAATATAGAATTATTTAGGGCCATTTTAGCTTTCTTTGATATGTTTTTATTTGTTAGGATGGACCCTGCTCTACCGATAACCTGCTTACCCTTATTTATGCGCCTATCTAACTCCCCATATATTTTTCTGTCGCTCGTGAATAGACTACCTAGATATACGTACTTGTCAACTTGTTCTAATCTCTCATCATTTCGGACAATGTTGCATATTGTTTTCTCACATTTTTGCTCAAACACCATTATTTTTGTTTTATTTACGTTCATTTTCCCTCCCTAGGGATCGCGGGACCTTGTAGCTGGTGGGAGGGCTTACGGGTCTCATTGACCACAGATCCGAAATAGGTGAACCTGAGGGGCCGCATCGCGAGGTGTGGCTACTCTGGGGAACTGACGGACTCTGGTCGGTGAGACTTAAACCAAGGAGCGATCCTTCCAGGGGGTAATGGCAAAGCCCACTGGAATATCGAGAGCGCGAGTTCTCATGCTCCCAAGCTAAGATGTGATCGCCGTGTCGAGGGCTGAATGGCACCAGGGTCAACAAATCCTTGGACGCCCGGTCTGCCCCCCTCAGTAGAGGTGGTCAGGCGGGGGTTTCAAAGGAGGTGTCTTAACGGAGACTTTGGGACACCAGGTCGAATCCCATAGTATTTAGACCCGCCCCCTGCAAGCGGGGCTCTGTGGGGGGTGTTTCCTATTTCCCTAGCTACTCGTGGGACATGAATGTTTCCAACAAATTTTAAAAAACAAAATATAAACGATGAGGGATCCGTTTCGGGTCCATCATCCAACCCACCGCCAAAAGAGGGAGGCTCCGTAGGGGGCAACCCTCCAGAGGCGGTGCGAAATAATGAAGATGGTGGAGACAATTATGTCGAAGCCGTGGAAGTGCAGCTAACGGAACTCTCCGTAGGGAAGAGGCACCGTAGCGGAGCACAAAGAAGGAGAGCCCGTAATGCGCGGCTCGCAAACAGCAGCCAAGGCTCCTCACAGGGGGCAGTGGCTGCTCAAACTTTACCCGGAGCAACTCCTCAGGCTTATTCTATAGGCAAGAGGAAGAAGGGCTCCGCAGAAACTCCCCCAAACAGGGAGTTGAAACGGCAGAAGGCTCTGGTAACACAGGGCCTTACCTTCGCGCAGATGGCCAACAACGCCCTGGTGAGAGTTGTCGTTGCGTCGGGTTATCCTGATGACTGTCTAACTCTCGAGGATTTGGACAGGTTGAGGGATGAAATCTCAAAAGGGATTGACGCGTTACCCCGTGAGGGACGCGCCCCCAGATTCAACGACATCTTCATTAGGTCGGGGGCTATCGTTGTGGAGGCCGCGGATATCTGGTCGCGAGACTGGATTGTGGAGAAAACCCCAATGTTCAGGCTTAGAGAAGGTCTGAACTTGGAAGTCAAGGGGACGGAGTGTCTGCAAAGGTACCGCAGAGCGACCGTACTGATTCCCGGTAATCCCGAGAGTCCGGCGACCGTTCTGGGGCGCCTGAGTTTTCAGAACCCGTCGCTACGAACTGATTCGTGGAAGGTGTTTTCCGACAGGCAGGGATCCAGGCCGAAGGGGAGAGGCTGGATTCTAGTCGTTGGTCTTCCCGAATCTTCAATCAGAGCCCTTGCGGCTCTAGATTATCGTCCCTATCTAGGGGCGAGTAGGGTTACCTTCCGGGTGACCCAACTGGGATCCGCAGGGGTCCCAGAAGCGTCCGGAGGTGCCCCGAATTAGCCTTTCAATGGATGAGACGGGAATCTCCATTACGCAGATTAATTTGCACCACAGCAAAGGCGCCTCGGCGGTTTTAGCCAGACGCATGTCTGTGGTGCAGACAGGGCTCGCCCTAATCCAAGAACCCTGGTTATACAGGGAAAGGATTTGTGGCTTGTCAGGATGTGGCTCCATATATAAGGGGCCACGCGAAAAAACGCCAAGGGCATGCATAGCCGTCAAGGGTATGGATGCGATCTTGGTGCCTAAATTCTGCTCTAGAGATCTCACCGTTATTAAGGTGAGACTCAGGGGCAGTAATGGAGAGAGGCTAGAGGTATTTATTGCCTCGGCTTATTTCCCTGGCGACGCCGAGGGACCCCCGCCTCCCAGAGAGGTGGAGGCTCTAATTCGGTATTGTCAAGAGAACAAGATCCCTCTGCTGTTGGGCTGTGATGCAAACTCTCACCACACGGTGTGGGGAAGCACAAACATCAATGACAGAGGTAGAGATTTAGTTGAATACATAGCGGGCACAGAGCTGGAGATTCTGAATCGGGGTGATACTCCCACATTCCAGACTAAAAACAGGAGTGAGGTTCTCGATTTGACTCTATGTTCAGGTGCACTGAGGAGCAGGGTAGTGGATTGGAGAGTTTCCGATGAGGATTCTCTTTCGGACCACAAACACATTGTGTTTCGATTAACCCTAGGTAAACCAGTGGTTTCTAATATCAGAAACCCCAGAAATACACTTTGGGACTCATATAAAGAGGAACTCAAAGGGAGGCTTGCGGAATTTCCCACAAGCTATGGTACCATTGATGAGTTGGAGCACGCCGCAGATTTTCTGCGAAGGGCTCTGACAACATCATATGAGAACAATTGCCCTACAAGCACAATTAAGTCTAGGAAGGGAGCAGAATGGTGGAACACCCACCTGGAGAAACTCCGTAAAAAGACAAGAATGTTGTGCAATAGGGCAAATAGAACTAAATTGCCTTCGGACTGGGACATCTATAAGACGGCCCAGTGTGAATACAATAAAAACATAAGGAAGTATAAGCAGGAAGATTGGAGGGGCTTCTGCGAGGAATCGAAAAACATTCCGGAAACAGCGAGGCTCCACAAGATCCTGGCGAAAAATCCGGAAGCTCGCCTCGGGCTCATAAGGCTCGATAATGGTGAGTTTGCCGAAGATGAAGAAGCAACGCTGGATCACCTGATGGAAGTTCACTTCCCGGGTTTTCAGCGAATCCGAACCGACCAAGAGGAGGAAGGCCGGGGCCAAGGTGTGGAAAGGGCCGACTGGAATTTCGCCGCTAAGGTCGTTGATTACAAAAAGGTGGAATGGGCCGTAGGGTCATTCTGTCCCTTTAAATCACCAGGAGCGGATGGCATTTATCCAGTGCTTTTACAAAAAGGCATGGATGTAGTCGTCCCTCCTCTGACAAAATTATTTAGGGCAAGTATAGCCCTTAAACACGTGCCATCGGCATGGAAGGATGGCAGAGTGGCCTTCATACCTAAACCTGGGAGGGAGGGTTACACTGCTGCCAAAGATTTCCGACCGATCAGCCTAACGTCTTTTATCTTGAAGACGCTGGAGAAGCTGGTCGAGAGATACATTAGGGATGAGGTGCTCTTGGCCTCCCCGCTACATAAAGGGCAGCATGCTTTCCAGGCAGGCTGCTCGGTAGAAACTGCGCTTCATGCTGTTGTGACAAAATTGGAGCAGCAGTTGGAACAAAAGGGGTACGCTGTGGGCGCTTTCTTGGATATAGAGGGTGCTTTCAGCAATACTCCTCCAGAAGTCATCTGTCGAGAAGCTTTGAGATGTGGTGTGCCGGACCAGCTAGTTTGCTGGATAGGAAGCATGCTGCATCGAAGAAGACTTGAAACCAGATGGGGTGAAGGCCTAGTAAGGGGGATAGCTCCGCGGGGTTGCCCACAGGGGGGTGTCCTGTCGCCCCTCCTGTGGTGCATTGTAGTGGACGGCCTTCTTCGAAGGCTAAATAATGAGGGGTACTATACTCAGGGATACGCGGATGACTTTGTAATCCTAGTCAGGGGGGCTCATCTGGATACGCTGATGGGTCTTATAAGGTCGGCGCTGCGCATCGTAGAGCTCTGGTGCGATAGCTCAGGGCTCTCGGTAAATCCGGAAAAGACCAATCTGGTCATTTTCACGAGAAATTATAAAGTTCCGAAAGTTGACGCTCCTGTATTCTGTGGTGGGAGGCTGACTTGTTCAGACTCGGTTAAATATCTGGGAGTAATCCTAGATGGCAAGCTGAGCTGGGCAAAGCACCTGGAGACCCAATGCAGGAAATTTGTCATGACTTTTTGGATGTGCAGGAGAGCATTTGGGTTGACGTGGGGGCTAGGGCCTAAAATGCTTGCTTGGCTCTACTCTGCTGTCTTAAAACCCAGGCTCCTACATGCGGCCGTGGTCTGGTGGCCACGGGTGGAACTTAAAACAACGCAGGACAGGCTGCGAAGATTACAAACGCTAGCATTTAGGGGCTTGACTGGAGCAATGAGGACTGCGCCCACAGCGGCGATAGGATTCATGCTCTGTGAGGAACCCCTACATGTGGCGATAACCGCTAGAGCGGCACACGCGATGGGCCGTCTGGCAAGAGCAAATAGATGGACTCCGGGGACTAGACATACTAGACTCCCGAGTGATATCAGCGCACTGCCGATTCTACAGATGAGGCAAGATAAAATAACAAAACGCTTCAACTTCGCCAAAGCTTTCCGCGTCTGCATCCCAAGCAGGGATCTGTGGAAAGCTAATGGTAACCCACTACTCCAGGGGGAAATTTGGTATACAGATGGCTCCAAGGGAGAGGGAGGGTCAGGAGCAGGAATTTATGACAGCAAGAGAGGGAAAGGTATAGGGATCACACTTGGGCGACACGCTACTGTCTTCCAGGCGGAGGTCCTGGCCGTCCTTCGCTGTGCTGAAATACTAATAGAGCAAAACGCTGCTGGCAAACAGATTACGATCTGTTCGGACAGCCAAGCGACACTAACTGCAATAGGGAAACCAGACATAACATCAGAACTGGTTTGGGAATGCAAAAAAGCATTAAACCAACTTGCAGAAAAAAACAAGGTGGCTCTCATATGGGTCCCTGGTCACACAGGGATCAAGGGCAACGAAAAGGCGGACCAGTTGGCGAAACGCGGTGCAGCGAGCGAATTCATAGGACCGGAACCGGTACTGGGAATAGCGTCTTGCTGTGTCGGGATGGCCATTAAGAGCTGGATCCGAACAAAACACCGGAAATGCTGGGAACAAACCCAGGGTTGCCGTCAGGCGAAATCCATCCTGGGGTATACCTATAGGATGGGCAGAGCTAGGGAAATCCTGGGTTTACCCAAGAAAGATGTAAGGACAGTGGTACGGACCCTAACAGGGCACAACCACTTGAACTATCATATGCACAAAATGGGGTATAACCCCACGACAGAGTGCAGGAAATGTGGCAGGGATGACGAAACATCCCTGCATGTATTATGCCAGTGCCCGGCATTAGCTAGGCTGAGGCAACAGATCCTCGGGGCCCATTTTATGGACACAGAGGAAATTGCAACACGATCAGTGGTCGACATACTGGGCTTCGTCAAGAGGTCTGGATTCGACTGCTGAGAGTGAATAAGTAAGGGTGTGGCACAATAGGCTTTATAGCTTGAGCGCCAGGGGAGCTCTCCATGGGCTTCCCACCCGCATTAAAACTAACTAACTAACTAACGTTCATTTTGAGGTTCATGTTCTTCATGCTTGTATTAAGTTTATTCAACATTCTTTGCAAGTCTTCGATTGATTCTGCCATAACCATCTTGTCATCTGCGAAAGCTAACCCACGTACCTTGACTGTTTCGAGATCTACACCTTCTTCATCGAGGAGGGCAGTTCTTAGACACTTATCCATAAATATGATAAATAGCCACGAGGACATAACGCATCCTTGTTTCACGCCTTGCATAATATCGAACCAGTCACTCAGTTTCCCATTTACCCTTACACTCGCTTTACTACCTGTATATATTGTTTTTATTGCTTGTAGGAGCCCTCCATTTACCCCGTACTCTTTAAGGACTTCCCAAAGTTTATTTCTATTTACTTTGTCAAATGATTTTTGTAGGTAAATAAATGCACAGAAAACTTTCTTTCCTACTCTCAAGCTTTTTTCTGTGATCTGTCTTAGGCTAAATATCTGATCTGTACATGATCTTCCTGGCCTAAATCCACTTTGGACTTTCCATATCTTTTCTTCTGTGATTTCCATTACCCTACGAATAAGTATTGTTGAGTATATTTTACTTACGGTACTTAGTAGTATGATACCTCTGTAATTACTGCAGTTGCTTTTATCTCCCTTTCTTTTGTATATTGGTACGATAATCGCTTTTCTCCAATCATCTGGGACTTCCCCCGTCTCTATACATAAATTTATCAGTTCGCACAACCTGTGAGGTATGTACTCGCCACCGTATTCAAGCATTTCAGCGCTAATACTGTCTGTACCAGCAGCCTTACCGTTTTTCAAGTTCTTAATTATGTCTCTGACCTCAGTGACACAGACTTTTTCAATTGGGTTTTCTAATGCATTATGTTCTATGTCGCAGTTTTGTTGTCCTATATCTTCACCTCCTAATAGGTTTTTGAAAGAGACTTTTAAAGCGTCTACTATCTCGTCTATATCATATAGCATTTCACCTTTGCTGTTTTTCATGTTGGCAATTTATTACTTTATATTAATGCAATTCGCACTTAAATTAATAAAACGAGAAATGGAGAAACAGGGGAAAAGGGGGAAGTTTATTAAAAACCGGAGAAAAAAGAAGAATTCTTTAGAAAGGAAAAAGGGGAAGTTTATTGAAAACAAAAGAAAAAAGAAGAATTCTTCAAGAGGGGGGAATAGAAGAAAGAGTATAAAGTCTGAAATATGAAAGTGATTTCCAATCTTATTAAGTTATTATTGAACTATACCGCTACAGGGCTATTTTTTATTATCAGGAAACGTACTAAACGTTATCTAAGTTCATAAAATTACTTCCACTGAACCCACCCCTATCCCTTTTACCAAGACGGTCTTACAACCGTCAATAAAATACAATTGGAAATATTTCAACGGGAATACTGTGAATTATTAGCTTTTACCAAGGTGTCTCATTCAAAGTATATAAGAACCAAATTGCGTTCAATCGATTTCAATGGAATTATTGTTTACAGGTGGACAATACTTCATGATTTTTATTTTGAAATATGATCTATTTGTTTTGAGAAAATCCAACCATAACCTTCAAGTCTTAAACATAGTGTTTCCTAATATACTGAATGTGTTTTATTTAAAAATGTGCTGGCGCTTTGATTAAGCGCAGCGTAAGTACATAATATTGTAAAATTTCCTTATCTGAATTTCTTCGAGCCCTTAGGCTTTAATGTGCATGCAGTCGGTCATGATTTGAACGTTATTTGCTGGCTTTAGTTTAGATATCAAGTCAGCCATGACCAACCTAAGACTTGCACTACTAAGTACAAATTTAATTTTATGTGACTAATACGAGCTGTGAAATCAACATAAATTAAAAATTAGGTAATTATTATAATTGACCCGCTCATTACTATTTATTTCGTCTAAATAACAGAGAACAACATCGTCTTCATAGGTGGATGAAAATTCAGCCCAACACTCCACGATACTCAAAATGAGAAAGAAACAGTCTCAAAATAATGAATTTCCCCTAGATTCTCAAAATGAGCCGGCGAAGCTCATTTTTGTTGCAACTCAAAGCTATACCAATTTTGGCGTACTTTTGGGGATCAGCATTTTTCTGTGAAGTGACCGAACATGCTCAATTTTCTCGACTGAATTTACTCGTACCATCCCACTTCTAAGACTGTAATTTCAAGGATGGGGGCTTGGATGGTATTCAAACAAACAATTCATAAAATTGACTTCTCCATTCGATACCGCTCCATGTCGCATTTGCTCCGTGTAACACTTCAGGTCCTACGTATAAGCATAGGACCTGAAATTATACAGCGATCAAATGCAACGTGGAGCAGTATAGAATGGAGGCGTCGAAATAACAATTGAAAATATATATGCATATTTATTAGAAGTTTAGGTTGAAGTCAAATTGTATTAGCAAGTGCTATCTTTCCCGTTCGGCTAAGCTATTCTTGCCTTTAGTGCTTGTCGACCACCTGACAATTCGCTCTATCTCTCTCTCTTTCTCTTACTTTTGGTAAAATTTGTATATCCTTCGCAGTCGATCCTAATACCGGTTCCCTATCAGTTAGAGGAGGACCTCGTCATTCATTACACACACACACAAACCTATATACACTCGAATGCATAATTACTTAACAGTATCTTGTGTCGTTTGAACAAAAATTCAATTTTTTAATTTTTAATGTCATTTTTTGCGATTGAAAAAAAACTACACGACCTATCAAAAAACGATTAATCACAAATTTGTAGATCTTTTTGGATTAGCAACTTTTCTTTCTTAATTTTTTTTCGTAACTTGTGTCGTTTTTCGAAAATTTATTTTTTTTATTTATGATGTTATTTTTTCGCGAAAAGTACAAAAACTGCACGACAAATTACAACCTAATCTGATTAGTCCTTTAAAAGTTATCTGTTAGAGAGACGACAACGATAACGGCGACAGACAGAAACGTCGATAGCAACGAGTGTGACGTAAAAGCGCCATTGCGCTACATTATTGTTGTATGTAAGATTGTATATTTGTTTTCAATATATTTGTCCTAATTAACTGGAAGTATTAGTTTTGATTGCAAGATCCAGAAGTTCCAGGATGAGGCTGTTGGTTATAAAATTGTTGTTACAGATGGTGAGCTTCATCCGCTGCTGAATCTAGGGGATTAGTTTGTTGGCCATGATATTGTTGAAACAAATGGTAGGTTTGTATTCGCTGCTGACGATGTGAGGTCGGTTATGACCCTCTTTATTCAAAAGATGAGGACGTTGGTTATAAAATTGTCGTTACACATGGTAAGCTTCATCCACTGCTGAATCTTGGGGATTAGCTTGTTGGTCATGTCATAGTATACGATGAGGACGTTGGCTATACAATTGTTGTTAGACATAGTAAGATTCATCCGCTGCTGAATCTTAGGAATTAGTGTATTGGCCATTATATTTTCAAAAGAAACGATAAATTTCATCCTCTGCTGGATGTGGAGGATCCAGTATGACTCTCATAATGTGGAGAATGTGAAGGTTGGTTATATAATTGTTGATAAGCTTGATAACCTTCATCTGATGCTGAAGGTGGAGGATCCATTACGACCCTTATTATGTAGAGGATGAGGTCGTTGCTCATAAAATTGTTGTTATATATGGTAAGCTTCACCTGCTACTGAATCATGGGGATTAGTGTGTTGGCCATGATATTGTTGAAACGAACGATAAGTTTTATCTGCTGCTGAAGGTGGAGGATTATTATGACCCTTATTATGTGGAGGATGAGGTCGTTATTTATACAATTGTTGATACGCATGGTAAGATTCATCTGCTCTTAAAGGTGGAGGACCAGGATGTTGGTCATAATATTCTTGAAACAAA
>CAKNYM010037867.1:0-26188 GCA_932195095.1 Andricus curvator | reverse complement strand
GATGTTGGTCATAATATTCTTGAAACAAACGGTAAGCTTCATCCACTGCTGAAGGGAGAAGATCCATTATGACCCTCATTATGTGGAGGATGAGGACCTTGGTTATAAAAATGTTGGTCACACATGGTAAGCATCATCTGCTCCTGATACTTGGGGATTGGTGTGTTGGCCATGATATTCTTGAAACAAACGGTGAGTTTTGTCCGCTGCTAGAGGTGAAGGATCCATTTTGACTCTCGTTATGTGGAGAATGAGGACGTTGGTTATAAAATTGTTGATACGCATGGTAAGCTTAACCGCTAGTAGAGGTAGAAGATTAGGGTGTTGGTCATGATATTCTTAAAACAAACGGTAAGCTTCATCTGTTGCTGGAGTTTGAGGATCTATTATGACCCTCACTATTTGGAGGATGCGCACGTTTGTTATAAAATTGTTGATACGCATGTCAAGCTGTATTGATAATTCACAAGTTCGACATTCCCTGTAAGGCCCAGAATCCTTGCCTTTCTTTCTCTGTGGTTTATACCTGATATTTTTGTTGAAGACAAATTAGATTTATAAATTTGCAAGAATAAAATTTATTTCAAAATAGTGAAAGTTTAATGAATAAAATAGCTTAGCGAGTCTTTGGTGTTCGGTAATTTATGCAAATATTCGTAAATTAAATTTCACATAAAATATACAAATATTTTTCAACTAAACTTTTTAGGTTTCAATTCAGCACTTATTTGTCTTCAATTGAAAATTCGATTTTTGGGAACGTTCTTTGTTTCTCCAGGAAAATTGTAAAAATGTGGGTTAGGCCATTATGGCATGCTTTCTTTCAGTTAACTCACAGGTCCAATTCTGTTAGACAAAAACTCCTGAGTTCCAAAAGATATTTACTTTCCAACTGCCTTTAAATCAAACTCTGAATTAACGAGTTATAGGTATCCCAGGTATTACAGAAACCTTTATTTCTTGAAATATATGTTTCTTATTATAAAAAATTATGTATGAAAGCGCGATTTTTTCATTGTGACAGACGATAACTAGCATGACACAGCAAAGAACCTACCTACGTTGTCAGAACTTCCAACAGACGTATGTAGCTTTGGCAGCAAGCTATGTTTTTGGATTAGAAAGTTTGATTTCCTTGAAATTGTGACAGATTTATCTGATCAAATAAATTTACTCATATCAAGAATTCTAAAGGTTCAGAAATTCAGTTAGCACCTTCCTATTCAAGCAGTATATTTACTTTAAAAACATATTTTTACTCCACTTGAAAACACACCTGTTAAAAACTGTATTTGACTCTTATAAATAATGCGGATTCGACGACTAGCGAATCAGTCAAAACAAACTAATCATTTGACATCAAATCAGTCATTTCGAGTGAATTATAATTTCAGTAAGAAATATAGTAATAAATACAATATTGTCAGAAAATAATGTTTTTATTGTGAGAAATATTACATAAAAAATAATGTAAAAACATAAATGTTTGAAATAGAAGGCTGTTTACAGTAGAAACGAGTGTTTGGCTTTACAGTAGACAGTAATAGTAGTAGTAGACTTTACAGTAGACGAGTGTTAAACGACGTAATAATTCTTTCGCGTTACATTATTGTTGTATGAAAAATTTAATATTGGTTTTTAATATAGCTGTCTTATTCAACTCAAAGTATTAGTTTTGATTGCCGGATCCAAAAGCTTAAGGATGACGATGTTGGTTATAAAATTCTTGATACACACGGTAAGCTTCATCCGCTGCAGACTCTTGGGGATTAGTGTGTGGATAATTATCCCGTATACTTGAATTTGGAAGAATCTTAGGGACTTTTAGAGGTTCATGATTATTTTGGAAATTTGAATCATTTTGTTGAAAATTAGGGCCATTTATATGACTACCCTGAACTGTTTTTGTTTGGTATGGATATGGTATATTTTTATTGCTACGTTTATAATTGCTCCAAACTAGATTATTCTTATAATGACGTTTAGAAGGTGCACGGGATTTAGCGGGAGGGTTTCTGAGCATTAGTATTTTATCTTCCTCTTCATGAATAGTATAACTCTTAAGTTGGGGATCTCCTGATAGTCCCATTATCATTGCTTTTTGCATTCTGATTTTATCTCGTGGGCCAGCTGATGATATTTCTGTAAAATGACAAAAGGTATTCATGAATTTGGAATGTTAAAGATATTTAAAAAAATAATAAGAGCTTCATGAATCAAATAGATTGAATAAATCACTTGTTTCTTAAAAAAAAAACTTCTATATGAGTGAATTGTTAATCGACACGGAAAATATAAGTCTTGGGACATTTCCTAGATTAGTGCTGGACTTTTGGACGGGCCATCATTTTTATAAAGTCTCGTATACTTTCTATAAAGTGGTCATAAATTTTCATGGAAAAATAAAGAAAAGTCCTGGAAGTTTTCAAGCACAGCCAAGGAACAACAGTCTTGGAATTCTTATCAGGCAGTTTACAAAAAAAATGTATACAGTCATGAAATGGCTATAAAAAAAACTCTTTATATTTTCAAAGATTTGAATTAAATTAGTGCGTGATTCAGAAACAAAGAACTCGAATACGAGTCAGGGAAACACTCCATGACTGTTTGCGAGGATTTGCAGAGGCGCGCTCAGTGGCGCTCAGTGACAAATGCACATTGGTATGAGTGTAGTAGACACTTGATGAAGAATCAGTGCTCCCAAAACTCGGGTCTTTTTGCACTGTGCATGCATCAAGTCAGCAACTTGATTGGTTACCATTGGCTTGCTTATTTGAAATGATTAAATGTGCAAATAAATTATTTACAACCAAAAGTAATTTTAAAACGCATAAAGATATTAAGAATGATTTGAAATGATTATTTATGATAAAAAAGGTATGCCTTTCTTTGAACTCAAAATCGATCGTTTATTTTTAGATATCAGATTCCTTTAACAAAGTTGCACGATTGTTTCTTAACCGAACATTTACAGGCTTCAAAATTTTTAGTGGTATTGAGTATTCCTGCGTCTTTCTCAATCTTCGCGATATTGCTCATAATAATCTTATTTCTATTCGAAATAAATTAGAAGATGGCTATTATTACATTGCAAAAACTGGATGTAAGCAGATTTTATTTTCAAGTTCGTATTTCTGTATATGAAATATTTGTAAAAATATTGAAATAAAATATAAGAATGTGTCTCATAACAGAATAAAATGTGTTTGTTTTTCATTACAAAAACATTTGCATAAAGGCCATCTTCACATTTATAATTTTATTAAATAATAAAAAGTTGTTTAGAAGTTAATCGAGTCAACACAAATACTTCTTGAAACACTGAGAGGTCCCCGAGATATTTAGAATCGAATATCTGGGTTATTTTTTTCAAAAAGATACACAACAATTATTTATTCAACAAAATTTATTATTCTGATATAGAATAAAAAAAATACTTTTCGTGGATTGTTGTTAAAATTGCTATTTCTCATCAAAAATTTCATTTAAAATAACCATTTTTTTAATAACAATTTTTAAAAAGTATTTTTGAGTCTATCTCAACAATTCTTTCATATTTTAAGAGTGTAAACGCAAGTAAGTTTTTTCCCAAGTTTAAAATTTTGTTTATCAATAATTTATTGATATAATTTGGTAAATAAATCAGTTTTATTAAAATAGATGTTTTATAACGCTGCAACTTATAAACAGTGCGTCTCACAAATGTGCACAATGGACAAAAAGTTTGATTTTTTGTTGACTTGTTATTAATTTCTTCAATCTAAAATCAAATTCTGTAATTTAAAAAATAAAAATAACTCAATTCAATTTTTAAATAGAAATGTTATCATCTGCCGCAGTAATATGTAATTATTTATTTATGCTATATATGAAATTGTCTGAAAAAAATTTCCATTACATGGATTTTATATTTTTTTCCATATAATCAAACGGTGCAATTACTTTTTATGTTATATCTCCCAAATTTGAAAAAATTATTTAAACAATTGTAGTTTAAATGAAGAAAAAACATATTTTTTACGCAAAATGATCCCTTGATCGAAAAATAATTTTTCGTGAAAAATTTAATTTGTCCATTATTTGAACAAAAATTGTTTAAACAATGTGTTTATTTTGTTATGCGAAGTCAGTCTTGCAGCAAGTTTTCTAATTCACAGCCCTCACTCAAATTCTTTTTATGCGGCCATGCAGTTTTCAGCTGTATCACAACGTCAAGTTCTTTTACAGTGTTTTCAGCGCGAATGATTAGCCGAGGGGCTTGAACGGTTAGGAATGAGTTGCGTTAGTCTCGTGTCTAGAGTATAGGTAGTTCTAATCCCCGCAGCGTGCGTTTGATTTTTTAGAGCGTAAAAAGCGTGCGATTAATATAAGTAGTAATTGTGTGTGTTATATTATATTTAAATAAATATATAAGTTAAAGATAATAATGTTATAGATTTAAAAAAGAATTTTTTATTTTTTTATTAGTATAAATGGCTAGCTTGACAGTCTATGAACCCTTCCTTGACAGTCTTAGAGAATTTAATATTGGAGTGTTGAACGACTTACAAATTTGTCATTGATATGTTGTTGATGGAGTCTAGGCGTACTTCATTGATTGTACTGGACGCAATCTAAGAAGTCTTATATTTCTTCAAGCGCTATTTGCATGATTTTCCAATACGATATTTTTAAATTTTCAAATGCTTTTAGACCTATCCTAAAGTCACAGACTCGGTCAATGAAAATTTCCAGCACTTTATTTTTCCTTGTAAGTGCGCGAACATGACAAGTTTTTTCATCAAATAGGGAATATTTGACGGGCCAATTGTCACATTTTGCAAAAACTCTCGATTTTTATTAACTTCAGAAATAAAAGTAACTGCTAAGTTATTTTGATTAGGCAGTACATTTCTTAAACATTTATGTACCTTAATAATGCAGTATGTACATAAAATACGTTTTAGAAAACGTAAAATAAGGAT
This sequence comes from Andricus curvator, assembly GCA_932195095.1. Classification (NCBI taxonomy): domain Eukaryota; kingdom Metazoa; phylum Arthropoda; class Insecta; order Hymenoptera; family Cynipidae; genus Andricus; species Andricus curvator. The sequence continues at coordinate 21,224 of CAKNYM010037867.1, read as the reverse complement.
TAAAAAATCCAATTATGAAATAAGAATTTAGAAAGGTAAGAAAAGTAGAAATTTATAATCACTTGGAAAATCACAGATATTATTTACCTGAACACAAGAATTGATTAATATAAAGCAAAGAAATAGAAAAAATGGTGGTATATGTATTTATGATATAAATCTGGACATCCCGCCTCAAATTGACGTAAATTACACATCGGAAACGATAGAAAATTCAATTTAATAACTTGCAGATTCTTCAGACTCTTACAGTTTGAAAGTTTAGAAATTTCTCTATATAAAATAACAGCTATTTACCGTTTTAAATCACAATAAGCAAACAAATTTACGACTTTTAGAATAGGTAGGAATCGAGGGGGGTTCACAACTCGACAGATGGAGTGTAAAGTGACTTTAAGTGACCCCTCGGTAGGAATTTAGAATATAAACGGAAGGAATAGTTTTTCCTTTTTAGGGTTTCGTAGCCCCGGGCAGAAACTCTTATAGTTTCGGTCGGGTGTCCGTCCGTCCGTTGTATTTTTTCAGTGAGGGGGAGTGAGAGGAGGGGAATGTAGGTGGATAGGGGAGAAAAACTATGAAAGGGGGAGTTTCGAACGACTCAATTAAGTTTTTTTAGGGGAAATAATTTAAAAAAAAAAATTAAAAATTTTTTTCAAATTTTTTGTTTATGAAATTTTTTTCACAAGATTTATCAACACTTAATCAACGTATTTAATAGGCTACGAAACCCTTCCTTGTATGCGCTTGGCGCATACTTTAACTAATTTTTTGTTGTTAATTCACTTTCATTGTTGAAAATAGTATATTATGCTCCAAATGGGCAAAAGTCCCCTTACCCGTGGCGCATACGATATTTTTTATAACTACTCATATGGAGGAATTTTGGAAACCTAATTTTAATTTTAATATGAATTGAGGAAATTTGGGAAAGTTAACAAAATCTATAAAATTGTCAAAATTTATGTTGAATTGATAAATTATTCAATATTTTGGAAATTCAGAGTATTAAAAATTTCAAAAATTCCAGGAAATTTTTTAGTAATTTATAGTAAATTATCGGTAATTTATGATGAATTATCGGTAATTCATGGTAAATTATCGCAATGAGGGAATTTATTAATTTATAATGAATTTTGCAAAATTTTTGATAATTTATCAATTTTAACAGAAATTTTCAAAATTGTAGTAATTTATAAATTACCAAAAATTTTTTAATTTCTTGGTAAATGTTGGAAAGTAACGAACATTTCCCAAATTCCCGGAAATTTTCGGTAATTGATAGTAATATATTGGTAATTTATGGTAACTTATCGCCTCAAGGTAATTTATAAATTTCCAAAACTTTAGAAATATATAAACAACCAACATTTTTGAAAATTTATGATAAATCTATAATTTACCCAAAATTTTGGGAATTTAAAGTAAATTTATAAATTACAACAAAAAATTTAAATCAACGAAAATTCAGAGTATACAAAAATTTCCAAAATATCCGGAAATTTTTGGAATGTAAGTTATTTTAATTCATTATAATTTATCGGTTATTTATGATAACTTGTCGCATCTAGTTCTAGAAAATTTTTGATAATTACCTGAATTTCTGAAATTTTGCAAATTTATATATTATTCGAAAAATTTGAAATTCTTGGTTTTTGGAAACTAACAGAAATTCGGAGTATACACAAATTTCCAAGAATTCTTCAAATTTTCGATAATTTATGATAACTTATCGCTTCGAGTTTTAGGAATTTTAAGATAATTATCTGAATTTCTAAAATTTTTTAAACTTATGGTAAACTTATAAATTACTAAAAACCTTTGAATGACTTGGTAAACTTTGGATATTAATGGAAATTCAGATTATTCCAACTTTATCAAGTTCCCGAAAATTTTCGGTAATTTATAGTAATTTATCGGTAATTTATGGTAACGTATCGCATCGAGCTAATTTATAAATTTGCCATGAATTTCCAAAATTTTTGATAATTTATATCTAAATTTTTCATAAATTTCAATAATTTTAAAATTATAGAAACCACCAAAAGTTTTGGAAATTCATGGAAACTTATGGTAGTTTATCAACGTGAATTCAGAGTATTAAAAATTTCAAAAATTCCAGGAGTTTTTAAAGTAATTTATAGTAAATTATCGGTGATTTATGGTAAGTTATCGGTAATTTATGGTAAATTATCGCAATGAGGGAATTTATAAATTTATAATGAATTTTCAAAATTTTTGATCATTTATATATTTAACAGAAATTTTGAAAATTTTAGCAATTTATAGATGACCAAAAATTTTGAAAATTCTTGGTAAATGTTGGAAATTAACAGAAACTCAGGGAATTTAAAGTAAATTTATAAATTACAAACAAAAATTTTAATTAACGAAAATTCAGAGTTACAAAAATTTCCAAAATTTCCGGAAATTTTTGGTATTTAATTTATGATAATTTATCGGTTATTTATGATAACTTATCGCTTCTAGTTCTAGAAAAATTTTGATGATTACCTGAATTTCTGAAATTTTGGAAATTTATGGTAAAGGGGAGGGTCTCTAAGGCCGGTCTTTGAACCCAAATTATTGTTGGGCTAAAAAATCCGAAAAGATTCCTACAGTATCTACTAACAACAAGAAGTCAATTCCCCCATAAACGCTCCCCCCCTTATTCACCCCCACCCCCCTTCAAAAAATGATAACTTCACTGCTTGTATACATCTGTCAAACTTGTATTTGCTTAATAAAGTACACTATGAACTCTCTATGTACTACCTTCACTTTTATTTACCATTTTTAGCCTTCCGCCCCCCCCCCCCCCGTTAAGGAGTGTGGAGGGGGTGGTTTTATTAATAATTCATGTGCAGGGTATGTAAATACAAAATATGTAAGCTTGATCACCAGACTTGACTAGGGTATCCTGGGGTTTTTGTGATCGCTGATTCCGAATCCAAGGTCCTTTGACTCCTATCACGTCAAAGTCAAGGTCATTTGAAGGGCAAATCGTAAGATAGGCGATAAAAAATCCTAAAAAATACCCTAGTCAAGTCTGGTGATCAAGCTTACATATTTTGTATTCACATACCCTGCACATGAATTATTAATAAAAAACCACCCCCTCCACCCTCCTTAAGGGAGGATGTAAAAAGGCTAAAAATGGTAAATCAGAGAGAAGGTAGTTCATAGAGAGTAGATACTGTAGGAATTTTTTAGGATTTTTTGGCCCAAAAATAATTTGGGTCAAAAACCGGCCTTAGAGACCCTCCCCCTTTATATATTACTCTGAAAATTTGAAATTCTTGGTTTTTGGAAACTAACAGAAATTCGAAGTATACAAACATGTCCGAGAATTCAGCGGTGTGAAGCTGGCCCCCCCGAATAGAAAATTTGAAAATTTTATGTCTTCAAGCGTTTGGTGGTCGTTAGCGAGGATTTGGTAGTCATATTTCATCGTTTGGTTGTTGTTCCTTCCCCATTTTTTCAAAAAAACAAAATTCGGGGGGCTAATTTCACACTGCCCCAAAAGGTCAAAATTTCTAAATTTTTCTTTGTGGGGCTGTTTGGTTCTCGTTTGGTAGCGTTTGGTAGTCAACTCTCAACGTTAGAGAGTTGATAGTTTTTTAAATAAACGAAAAACAAATTCTCAGGGTCAAACTCAAAATAATAACAATATCCAAAAAATGAAAATGCGGTCTGAAGCAGAATCGTTTGGTAGGCCCATTTCTACGTTTGGTAGTTCAATGGCCTAAAAACTTTTCGATTTACAGATGTTTTTTTAATAGGGGTGGGGGAAAACATAACAAATTGAATTATCATCAATTTTTCTTTTTTAAATCGTTTGTTGGTTGCACTTAGACGTTTGGTAGCCGTGTCTCAACATTATAGCCTGGATAATTGTTTAAATAATAAAAAAACAAAGTTCCACAGTGAAACCAAAAAACTTTAAAATTAAAAAAATGAAACTGTATTTAGAAGAAGAATCGTTTGGTAGTCCCATTTGTATGTTTCGTAGTTCAGTAGCCTAAAATTTTCTTGATTTACAGCAGTTTTTCGAAAAGTGGTGGGGGCGGGATCAAAAATGAAAAATCGTCAAATTTTCTTTTTCACATCGTTTAGCGGTTGCATTGTGAGGTTTGGTAGTCATGTGTCGACGTTAGAGAGTACATAATTGTTTAAATAATTAAAAAATAAAGACAAAAAATTATGACAAAAAATTTTTTAATTCCAAAAAATGAAGTTATTTTCAGGAGCAGAATCGTTTGGTAGTCCCATTTCTACGTTTGGTAGTTCGGTGGACCTAAAACTTTTTGATCTACAGCAGTTTTTCTACAAGTGGTGGGGGATGACTCAAAAATGGAAAATCATCTATTTTTCTTTTTGGGATCATTTAGTGGTGCATTTTGGTATTAGGTGGTCCTAAGTCTACGCTAGAGAGTAGACGATTGTTTGAATATTAAAAAAAAAAGTTTTGCGCTTTGAACAAAACCTTTTGAAATTTAAAAAAATGAAGCTTGAAAAACCTGAAACTAATGGAAATTTCTAGTATTTAAGATAATACATGCTTAGAAGGTGAAGATTTATACATATGTAATAAATATTTACGAAAGATGACATATGGCTTTCAAAGACGATAAGTAAAGCAAATTATACCTTTAGGAATACTTTCGGCCCTAATTTAGTTAGGATAAGGTTTTTATTCTTCATTCATGAATCGTTTTATTGGTTTTTATAATTGAGGAAATTTCAATTAAGTGAGTGCATTAATAATAATAACAGGTAAAGTAGGTTTATGTCAAATTCTATGGGATTTGGTTGATTTCATAGTTAACGGCTGATTCTTATGCATCTAAAAATGTCCATTCGTAGTTGAATTTGAAGTTATGTTTCACTTTGTCAAACGCATTATGGGAAAGACATAAAGATGGATTGCATTTTGCTGTTTTGCTAGTTATTTCTAGCAGAATTAGGCAGGGTGGCTGAAAACTTCATTTTCAAAATGCCCTGATTTTTCCTATACCAATTTTTTATTTTTCCATAAAAGATTACTTTTTAAGAAAATGCTTGAATTTTCAAAAAAATAATTAATTTTTAACAAAATAATTAAATTTTGCACCTACAAAGATGAAGTCTCTACAAAAAAATGTACTCTCTAACGTCGACACATGACTATCAAACATCACCATGCAACCATTAAACGATCCAAAGAAGAAAAATAGACGATTTTTTATTTTTGAGTCTGCCCCCACCACTTTTAGAAAAACTGCGGTAGAACGAAAAGTTTTTGGACTACCGAACTACCAAACGTAGAAATGGGACTACCAAACGATTCTGCTTCTGAAAATAACTCAATTTTTTGGGATTTAAAAATTTTTTATCATAGCGTATATCTTTCTTTTTTAATTATTTAAACAGTTATCTACTATCTAACGTCGACACATGACTACCAAACCTCACAATGCAACCACTAAATAATGTGAGAAAGAAAATTTGACGATTTTTCATTTTTGAGTCTGCCCCCACCACTTTTAGAAAAACTGCTGTAAATCGAACAGTTTTTCGACCACTGCACTACCAAACGTGAAAATGGGACTAACAAACTATTTTTCTTCTGAAAATAACTCAATTTTTTTAAAATTTCCAAATTTTTTTATCAAAGCGTAAAACTTTGTTTTTTAATTATTTCAACAATTGTCTACTCTCTAACGTCGACACATGACTACCAAACCTCACAATGCAACCACTAAACGATGTGAGAAAGGAAATTGGACGATTTTTCATTTTTGAGTCTGCCCCCACCACTTTTAGAAAAAATGCTGTAAATCGAAAAGTTTTTGTGCCATTGAACTACCAAACGTAGAAATGGGCCTACCAAATGATTCTGCTTCAGACTGCATTTTCATTCTTTGGATATTTTTATTATTTTAGTTTGACCTTGAGGATTTGTTTTTCGTTTATTTAAAAAACTATAAACTCTCTAACGTTGAGAGTTGACTACCAAAACCTACCAAACGAGGACCAAACAGCCCCACAAAGAAAAATTTAGAAATTTTGACCTTTTGGGGCAGTGTAAAGTTAGCCCCCCGAATTTTGTTTTGTTGAAAAAATGGGGAAGGAACAACAACCAAACGATAAGATATGACTACCAAACCCTCTCTAACGACCACCGAACGTTTGACGACATAAAATTGTCTAATTTTTTATTTAGGAGGGCTAACTTCACACAGCTCGAGAATTCCTTAAATTTTCGGTAATTTATGATAACTTATCGCTTCGAGTTTTAGGAACTTTAAGATATCACTGTTAAAAAAATCTGATAGAAATTTAATATACATGTGAGTAAAGTCATTTGCATATACCGTACATTAATTTTAATATACCATCATGTTGTAAAATTAATATACATGTATATTAAAGTCGGTAAAACAGAGTGCGTGAAAACAACAAATCCTTTGATGCCTTCAGATCTTGTCAAATATTAAAAAATAAAGTAATAACCTTCAATTCGTCGACTAAATTCCTACTTACAATTAAAGTGCAACGTACGGATGGAATGTTTTCTAAAATTCGCTGTGAATGTTAGAATTTTAACGTGAGTACAGGTGCTTGGGGGTTAGGTTTTTAAATTATTCGTTTAATTGAACTTTTCTCTTTAAAAACAGTTTAATTTAAATTTATCTAGGAGAAAATATTATGTTTGATTATTTATAATTGAAAATTGTTGCCAAAATTGTTTTTAATCTGTGCAAAGTGCAAATATCTAACTTTTCTGATAAATGATCAATATGCTGTATATGAAATTTCATAACATAGTCTCTTAATGGCGCTTTCGTATACCTAAATTTTAGATTTAATATACAAATGTATATTGAATGTATATTAAAATTACAAACATTTTTAACAAATTATCCGAATTTCTAAAAAAATTTTAACTTATGGTAAATTTATAAATTACTAAAAACCTTTGAATGACTTGGTTTATTTTGAATATTAACGGAAATTCAGATTATTCCAACTTTATCATGTTCCCGAAAAGTTTTTGTTATTTATAGTAATTTATCGCATCGAGGTAACTTATAAATTTATCATGAATTGTCAACATTTTTGATAATTAATAAATTTAACATCAATTTTTGAAATTGTAGGAATTTATAAAAACCAACAATTGTGAAAATTCATGTTTAATTTATAAATTACAAAGAATTTTTTGAAATTGTTTGACATTAAAGAAAATTCAGATGAATGAAAATTTTTCGGAAATTTTCGGTAATTCAGTGTAATTTATGGTAACTTATCTTTTCGAGTTTTAGGAAACTTTGGATGATTACCTCAATTTCCAAAAGTTTCGAAATTTATGGTATATTCTTTGTAATTAATTAACTAATTAATTAAGAAAATCTTTGCAAATTCGTGGTAAATTTATAAATGACAAATAGTTCTTGAAATTTTGGAAATTAACAAAAATTAAGAGTATGCGAACATTTCCAAAATTTTCGGAAATTTTCGCTAATTTATGATAATTTATTGGTAACTTATCGCTTCTAGTATGTTCTATCTGTCAACGCGACCAGCTGGTAGCTGGAAGATCACTTTTTTCAGTCCAAAATATTAGCTCATAGAATCGTGGATGTATAATTTTCATTATTCACGTTTGACGATACACTTTTTCTCCCTCTGACGTGACCATGCTTGAAAATTACTACTTCAGACCCGCTAAATTAAAAAAATTCTGTAATTTTCGAAAATGTTCAAGGGAAGAAATCATGCGTGTGTTACAAAAAACGTCTGAAATCATTCATTTGTTATAAAAAATATCTGATGCACCAAAGGGGTGAGAACTTTTCACGACTAGTCTATTTTTTCAGTACGAGTTGTAGACGAGCGAGAGAATAATGCAGTTTTTCCTGATTTTTACTTTTGGCCGTGATGTGCAAATTAATCAAATTTTTTCCCTCTTCTTATACATTTATAGTCATTCTGGCACCCTCTAGAAACTTTGCTCCCCCCTCCCTCCCTCGTTACGGAAAAAGCAAAGACGAGAATTTTATTTTTTCGATACGTTCTAATCTGCATTTGTCAAGTTTTAAAAGAATAATAAATATTATTGTACTTACCAATATAATTAAAGAAAAACATAAGGATGAAGACAGGAAACCCGAAAAGGGAAATCATTATCTGTTTAGGTATAGATAAAACTTTCTTAGCATTTCGTAGAGGGCAACTGATGAATCCTCAGAAATGCGGTCGCTTATATATGTACACACAGCTTGATGTACATGCGGAGATAACAGAGTGGAAAAATGTATTAAAATATACGCACGTAACAAATGTGTATTTCTTTGACTGGAACTTGCATCAAAGCAAAATAAAATTATAATTGAAATGCTTAAAGAAATCGATTTTAATTTATGAAAAATTGCAGTTAGTCATAATATTCTAAATAGAAATACAGGGATTGAAGAAGCCCTAATTTTTTCAAAATAATTTTAAAGAATCTATTATGGCCAACGGCCATACCAAGCTGAAAACCCCAGTTCTCGTCAGATCACTGAAGTTAAGCAGCGTTGGACGCGGTTAGTACTCGGATGGGTGACCATTCAAGAATACTGACATGAGTGCTGTTGGCACATCGTGGGTGTGGTGAGCCCACACTTGTAGTTATTTATAACTACAAGAAAAACCTAGAAACACTACCCGAATCGGGTAGTGTCACGCCTACCCTGAAAGGGAAATGGTTTAATGGTATATATATATATATATTATTATTATTAAAATTTTTATTAGGAATTAAGGTTCAAAGCGCGAGACTTACGTGTATTACCAAAATAATTGTTTGCTAAGTGAAAATAGCATAAGAATAAGTAATATAAGGATGTAAAAATGTTTTCTAATGTATTCTTTTTTGAACATTAGAAACATATATTTGCTATCGTTATCAGTGAATTAAACGCAGATCTCGCATGATGCGCAAGTGCTTTTTTTATTGAGGATGTTCAATCATTACCATAAAATTACTCAAGTCGAAAAATAAGCGTAATCGAAAAAATTCCAGAATATTCTTGATTTTCAGAATAATATAGAGCACTCTGAAACATTTTAGAACATTCTTGGGCATTTCAGGCTATTTTGTAAATTAAAAAATGTTCAGATCATTATAAAAAATTTCAGAATATTGTAGAGAATATGTATACCATTAAGCCATTTCCCTTTCAGGGTAGGCGTGACACTACCCGATTCGGGTAGTGTTTCTAGGTTAGTTTCTTGTAGTAAATAACTACAAGTGTGGGCTCACCACACCCACGATGTGCCAACAGCACTCAGTTTTCTCGAATGGTCACCCATCCAAGTACTAACCGCGCCCAACGCTGCTTAACTTCAGTGATCTGACGAGAACTGGTTTTTTCAGCGTGGTATGGCTGTTGGCCATATGAATGGCCAAAATGAATATGATTTCTAAAAATTACAGAATACTATAGAACTTTCATTGACATTCTATAATATTGCAGCATATTCGAATATCTTCCAGGAATTGTCAGATACTTGAAACTTAATCGTCTTATTAAATTTACTGGAAATATCCATTTCTGTAAAGTGTTTGTTCTGAACTTATACAAAGAAAATAAATAAGCTATGTACGTGTCTATCGATACCAGTCGATTGCTTCACTCACTGATAATAACAACTAATATGAAAAGTTGTGTTTACACTGGGCTTCTATGAAATGAATAACCATGTGTGTAAGACAATCACGATGAATTTTGAAACTTGTTTTAAGTCGTGCAGATTTTCAGATTGGTCCAGCAAAAAACAGTTTTTATAAAATATACATTTCACTATGTTCAGACGTCAAACACTTCAAAAAATTTTTATTAGTTCCCTGCTGTCATGCCCTCACAGAGTGGTACAAAAAAAGCACCAGTGGACAAATCAATGTTTAGCCTACAATTTTCATTCGATTTGGACTTTTTTTTAAAACAAAAATGTATTAAATTGTAAAGAAATTTTTGTGTTCAGGTTAGTGAAAATTAAAAAAAATGTTTATTCAACAACAAAGTTGCATTTTGTAACTTTCTGAAGTGCCATTTCTATTAAGATATTAAGATTTTATAATAAAAGTCCTAAATCACTACAAGAGCTATCTAGCAATAATTTGAGATGAATGAGAATAAATAAAAAAATATTGATAATGTTATAAACAAATTAATGAATAAAATTAATTTGCAATTAGTTGAGAAAAGATGGGATTGTACAATGTTTTAAAAATTTTATAACAAATTCATATTTTGACTATTTACCAATGCTGCCTCCAAGCTGAAAAGATACATAAGTGACATTTTTATGAAAAATGAGTTTTTGGTATCGCTGGATTCGTAAGAGAAAGTTTCTTCTAACTGTGTTAATAAAAATGATCAATTATTATTATTTATTGCAAAAAACATTCGTTTATAAATAAGGAAAGTCGAAAAATTTGAACAATACATTATAAAAAGATACGCAAACCACTTTGCGTGTTCTAAAATTAGTACAAGGCATGTAATACGTCATCAGCATACAAATAGAAAAGAACCTAAAGAACTTTGAGTCTTTTTTGCCTTGTAAATGTGACCGAGGGCGGAGCGAATTTATAAACGAAAAGAATTGCTTGCCCTTAAGGAAATTTTAGACTTGTGAAAAAGCTCGAACTCTGATCGGAAATCCAAGAGAAATAAGTCCCGGCTAGATTCGGCTATCCATCAGGGACGATCGTTCGGGTAAGTTCGGGACAGCCGCTGAACACACAGTGTCCCTTACGCATGTTTTTTTTGTATTTTGAAGCTGTGCTCGAGCTCTTTGACTAAGGCATCGGCCGCAAGTGACTTTGTGTACTTTTTGCCTTGTATTTTTGACTTTCCGCGACTAGTAAAAAATCGCAAGTCCATTTTATAATAGAAATTGTTTAAAAAATCAATTTTTCATTGCAAATTATGAAAAAGCACATTATTTTTACCCAAATAGTGTATCTAGATTATTCAAAATTTCATTCGATATTAGACTTCTTTGGGCAAACAGTTTTTCTCGATTTTCTCAGATCCAGTAAGATTGGACTTATGTATCTTTTTAGTTTGTACGCCAGAATGCATGACCTAAAACTTTGTTCAGGTGAATTTGCTTTAATTCAGACCATCATCAAAGTTTTGATTTAAATTTTAGTTGAATTTCAAGTTAAATTCACTTCAAATTGAATGGAACCCTCGCAATTCGTTTGAGTTGATTTATTACTGATTTCTTGAATTCAACTCTACAGTAGGGTCATTCAAGGCAAATTATTTCCCAACCTGATATATGACTTAGAGGTCCCCTATTTGAGTTTTTTCTTTTTTTATTGATTTTTTTTTTTGTAAATAATATAATTGTATATGATTTAATGAAAATTTAAAAACTCATTTTTAAGAAAATAATAATTTTTTCTTTCTTGTTTCACATTTTTCTAAAAGGAACTTTTTTTAATTTACACTGAAAAATTGTTAGTTGAGCCAACTATTTAGTTTGTAAGATATGGTATTGCTAATTTATTAGTTTAGACAACCATTTTCTGAGTTGCTGGTACTAATTGAATAGTCACTGCAACTAATGGAATTATTGCGTTATTCAATAAAATAGCAGTACCATATCTTATTAACTAAATGGTTGGCCTGACTAACCAAATTCCTATAGAAAAAATCAAAACAAGGAAGATACAATTATTATTTTTCTTAAAAATGAGTTAACAAATTTTCATTTAATGATGTAACATAATTGGCTTATATAATGAATCACCGTACTGTAAATCAACATCCAATCATTGCGAAATACCGATATATCAATTTTTCTTATTAGCTATGTTTATTCTACAGGTCAAATTTCTTAAAACTTTTAAAAACAAAATTGATTTGTTTACAAATTTAGGAATTCATAAGTTCTTATAACTTTTCTAAAATATTTTACTTGCTCATTCTCCAAAATCAGAAGTTAAATATTGCAGATATTGGACCACATATAAATCAATATTTAAAATTAATAATCCAATAAGTTACTGAAAGTTACAGTGACTTTGGATCAAAAGAGGTTTGTATGAAGCTCCATGGTAGGACGCAATTTCCAGAATTAAACTTAGTTTTCCAGGATTCACTTCTACTAGGTAATTAACGTTGGTATGTATCTTTGAAGCACAGCTTGCAGTTTCTCGCGCAGGATCTTATCCAACTAATGTTTTATTGAATTAGATGTCAGCAAAACAAGTTTGTGTGTACAAACAAGTAAACAAGGTGCTAGAGATCGAATGCTCTCGATCTGCTCGAAACACAAATGTACAATCGACTGTTTATTTGTATGTCTCTCAATTCGTTGACGGGCATACGAAATCGAGCAGTGGCAGTGGACAAGCAAGCCGCCAAATGCGAGTAACAGGCAACCTGGGGCTGCAGTGACGAGCCCCATTTGAGAGTGAATCGGCGGCCATAATGACGTCAATAGTGCTGATTATGTGACCGCAATTTGCTCGCATGTTCTATGAAGTCGGGGATGGCTTTGAAGGCTCGAAGGTGTGACAATCCTATATAGCTATGATAAACCAGTACTTCGCGAATACGATGATCAGGACAAAGACATCATCAAGGGCAGCACAACAAAAGAGTATGAAATCTTGTAAGTCGAAATGCACCTACTGTCAAAAGGGTAATTTGTTAAAGCATCCAGTTTTTTATTGTCAAGATGAAAAATTTGCATGTCAAGCCTAAAACGCAATTTTTTTTTTGAAACTTTTATCTCTCTATTATATTATTCTATATAAATTTTTTGGCGCGGTTAGTACTTGGATGGGTGACCGTTCAGGAATACTGCGTGCTGTTGGCCCGTCGTGGGTGTGGTGGGCCCACATTGGTAGTAAATATCCACCTAGAAACACTACCCGAATCGGGTAGTGAGGCAATGAACTTTCGAGTTCGAACTGCTAATCAAGGTATGTATGTATATAAATTTTGTCATTATTCAAACTTTACCTAGTCATGCTCATTAATTATTGTACACCACCCTCCGCTTTCTCAAAATGAAATCGCATTTTTCAATTTAATTTGTTGTCTCTATTTAGAAACTCAATAGCTGAAGGTAAGCCGGTGGGTAAATTACTCCTGAAATCTGGTGTGCAGTCTCACTGCAATCTTATTCAATCTCTTGCAATTTCATGCAAAAATGTACAATCCCTTCTAATACTATGCAATCTCGATGCAATCGAATGCAATGTCAATAAAACGTCGAGCGATCTCTCTCAAATTTCAGTCAATTCTGTGAAAAAATGAAATTCTTTTAATTCCCATACAATATTTTTAATTCCCTTGTAACCCCACCTTATGGAAAAATATTATAGGAAATTCAATGACTATCATGATTTTCCTATAATAAATTTCTTATAATTTTTTCGGATAAATCATGATAAGAAAATCATTATAAGAAAATCAATATAGAAATAAATGAGTGCAAAATATTGAGAAAATTGATTTAAAAATTGAGAAATTACAAACGAATTATTTATTTATTTAATGTAGGATTTAAAATTATTTCAAGGGATTTAATAGGATTCCACAGACTTCCAGGAATTTCATAGTGTTTTAAAGGAGTTAAAAGATTTCCAATACATCTATAAAATTCAACGAATTTCAATGAATGCCAGAGATTTTCCACGGATTTTAAGCGATTTTTTCCTGGGCCCGAACGATTTGACTAATTTTGAAATTTCCATTTCGCCTTGTTCGTTAGATTTCGTAAAATTTGCACAGGATTTCAAATATTTCGAAACTCATCAGGAGATTTCAAGGAATTCCAAGGGATTTTCACGGATATCAAGGAATTCCACTACATTTTGAAACATTTCAAGGTATTTTGAGAAATTTCACAAGATTTAGAGAATTTGATCAAATCTCCAAGGATTTCAAGAAATTTCAAAGATTTCTAGGAATTTGACAGATTTTTTATAGAACTTCCATATATAAATTCAATTTAATTAATTTCCAACAATTTAAAGGGATTTTCAAGAATATTGTAGGGTTTACAAAGAATTTAAGGGATTTCTAGAGAACTTTGAAAAATAAATCAAATTAAATTGAATTTCAATGGATACTTAGCAATTCCTAATATTTCATGGAATTCCGTAAGATTTAAAGGATTGAATTGAATCTTCAAAGATTTCAAGAGATATCAACGATGTTTAGGCATTTACGGATTTTTCACAGAACTTTAATAAATTAAGTTTTATTTAATTTATATTTAAGGAGTTTTAATGATCCGTTCTTATTCAAATCTAAATGCAAATTTTTTAAAAATCAACCGTTTTTAAAGAATATTGTAGGATTTATATATATTTCAAGGGATTTCTAGAACTATGGAAAATAAATGAACTTAAGTTGAATTTCAAAAAATTTCACTAGACTTGAGGGATTTTATAGGACCTTCAATTATTTCAAACTGAAAAAACCAGTTCTCGTGAGATCACTGAAGTTAAGCAGCGTTGGGCGCGGTTAGTACTTGGATGGGTGACCATTCGAGAAAACTGAGTGCTGTTGGCACATCGTGGGTGTGGTGAGCCCACACTTGTAGTTATTTACTACAAGAAACTATCCACCTAGAAACACTACCCGAATCGGGTAGTGTCACGCCTACCCTGAAAGGGAAATGGCTTAATGGTATACATACATACACACAAGTTTCAATAGATCCCTACAGAACTTTAGGGAATAAATGTAGCTAATTTTATTTTTCGAGGGATTTTAAATTATTGAAAGGAGTTCAAATGGTGGTAAAAGATTTCAAGGTATGTCCATGTATTTGAACAGATTTCAAAGATTTAAATGGATTTAAAAAATACTAGTTGAGGAAAGCAAGGATACAATCAAAGCGGAAGAAGAGAAGAAAATGTAAAACGTTTTCGACAAAAATAAGAAATTATTTTTTTGGCAATTGCGGAAGGACAACAAGAAAGGAAGTAGTAATACCAGGTTAAAAGAATCAGTGTCTCTGAGAATAGGGATATCATTAAGAACTTGAAGAATGTTAAGGCTCCTGGTGTAGATGGTATTGACCTTGAGATGCTTAAATACGGTGCGCGGTGGTGAATATATGTATACCTCACAGGCTGTGCGATTTAATAAATTTATGTATCGAGATGAGGGACGTTCCAGTTGACTGGAGAAAGGCGATCATCGTCCCAGTATACAAAGGAAAGGGGGATGAAAAGCAACTGCAATAATTACAGACGTATCAGCTTAATAAGTATTGTAAGCAACATATTTAAAAAAATACTTATTAATAAGGTGATGAATATGACAGAAGAAAAGATCTGGGGGGTTGAATGTAGATTTATGCGAGCAGGATTGTGCGCTGATTAGGTATTTAGTTTGAGGCAGATCACAGAAAAAAGTTTGAGGGTAAGAAAAATGTTTTCTGTGAATTTGTTGACTCGGAAAAAGCGTTTGCTAGAGTGGATAGAAGTAAACTTTGGGAGGTCCTAAGATAGAAAGAAATCAATAGATGGCTCCTACGAGCAATATAAACAATATATGGAGGTAGCAAAGTGAGTGTGAGGATAAATGGGCAACTGAGTGACTGGTTCGATATTATACAAGGTGTTAGGCAAGGTTGTGTTATGTCCTCTTGGCTGTTTATTATATTCATGGACAAATGTCTAAGAATGGCCATTTTTGACGAAGAAGGTGTGGATGTCGGGACAGTACAGGTGCGTGGGTTACCGTTTGCAGATGATATGATTGTTATGGCAGAGTCAATCGAAAGCTTACCGGTAGTGCTGAACAAACTAGGTCAATTACACCAGCCCCCACTCTTAATTTTCTGGTTTTTTTATATCCCACTGAGGTCAAAATAGGGGAGGCTGGCACGATTTTTCGAAAATAATCATATTTTTTCGAATTCATAATAGCTATCGGTCATAACTTTAAATGCGCTCAAATACGCGACCACTAAAAATTTTTGCGCTTGCTAATTAACAAAAGATAGCATTTGGAGGGGGGGGGGCAGTGTGACGTCATTCGTCTTCAAATGCCTCCATATGTGCCAAAAAGCTTTTTTTCAAACGTAAAAAACTGTCCACGATACGAAGGTTTTAACACTTTACGAAGTGATGACCAAGTGATGACCAACAAAATAAAAAGTTCTGAATCCGCAGTGATGAAGAGACTTTCGTATAGAGTTTCAAATGCGCTCATATGCGCCATAAAAATTTTCTGCATATCTTGAATATTGCCCAAGATATGGAGGTCATAACATTTTGCAAAGTGATGACCAACAAAATAAAAGGTCTTCAATCCGCAGTGATGAAGGAAATATCGTATGGGGTTTCAAATGCGCTCATATTGGCCATACAAATTTTCGTCATATGTTGAAAATTGCCCAAGATAGGGAGGTCATGACATTTTGTAAAGTGATGACCCACAAAATAAAAAGTTTTTAATCCGCTCTGATTAAGGGACTTTCGTATGGGGTTTCTAATGCGCTCATATGCGCTATAAAAATTTTCGTCATATCTTGAAAATTGTCCAAGATAAGGAGGTCGTAACATGTGCAAAGTGATGACCAACAAAATAAAAAGTTCCTAATCCGCAGTGATGAAGAGACTTTCGTATAGAGTTTCAAATGCGCTCATATGCACCATGAAAATTTTCTGCATATCTTGAAAATTGCCAAAGATATGGAGGTCATCACATTTTGCAAAGTTATTTTAAGGATAATTTTTAGGAGATAGGGGTTGTTTTTTGAAAATAAATTTTTGAATTTTTAAAGAGCCCAAAAAAGCCTAAAATTATGGCATTAAGAAACTATTTAAATTCCATTGTGGAGGGACTAGCGGAACGCACCTCATTTGAAACTCCACGCGACATTTCCTTCATCACTGCGGATTGAAAACTCTTTATTTTGTTGGTTATCACTATGCAAAATGTTATGACCGCCATATCATGCGCAATTTTCAAGATATTCAGAAAATTTTCATGTCGCATATGAGCGCATTTGAAATCCCACGCGAAAGTCCCTTAATCACTGCGGATTAAAAACTTATTATTTTGTTGGTCATGGCTTTTCAAAATGTTATGACCTCCATATCTCGGGCAATTTTCAAGAATTTCAGAAAATTTTTATGGCGCATATGACCGCATTTGAAACCCTATTCGAAAGTCCTTTCATCACTGCGGATTGAAAACTTTTTATTTTGTTGGTCATCACTTTGCAAAATGTGATGACCTCCATATCTTGGGCTATTTTCAGGAAATTCAGAAAAATTTTATGGCGCATATGAGCGCATTTGAAACTCCAAAGATAGTCCCTTCATCACTGCGGATTAAAAACTTTTTATTTGGTTGGTCATCACTTTTCACAATGTTATGACCTCCCTATCTTGGGCAATTTTCAAGATAAGACGAAAATTTTTATTTGCATATGAGCGCATTTGAAATCCCATACGATATTTCCTTCACCACTGCGGATTAAAGACTTTTTATTTTGTTGCTCATCACTTCGCAAAATATTATGACCTCCATATCTTGGGCAATTTCCAAGATATGCAGAAAATTTTTATGGCGCAGATGAGCGCATTTGAAATTCTATACGAAAGTCTCTTCATCACTGCGGATTCAGAACTTTTTATTTTGTTGGTCATCACTTTCCAACATGTTATGACCTCCATATCTTGGGCAATTTTCAGGAAATTCCGAAAAATTTTATGGCGAATATGAGCGCATTTGAAATGCCATACAAAAGTCCCTTCATCACTGTGGATTAAAAACTTTTTATTTTGTTCGTCATCACTTTTCAACATGTTATGACATCCATATCTTGAGCAATTTCCAAGATATTCAGAAAATTTTTATGGCGGATATGAGCGCATTTGAAACCATATACGAAAGTTCCTTCATCACTGCGGAATACAAACTGAAATTTAAGAATTTAAAATTAGATTGAAATCAAATTCAAAATCCTATTTAACGTCGAATGACTCCATATCTGCAGTTTTAAATTTTATATCACTGTCAAAGATTTAACACCTGCGTCACACTGCCCCCCCCCCCCCAATGCTATCTTTGTTAATAAGCTTGAACAAAATTTTTTAGTGGTGGCGCATTTGAAGTTATGAAGGACAGTTATACTGAATTTGAAAAAATTTTATTATTTTAAAAAAACGCGCCAGCCCCCCCCCATTTTGATCGCTGATAACTCGGTTATCGATGTAGCGCAAAATTTTTCCTTGATGGCGCATATCAGCGCATTTGGAGATCTTCGAAGTTAGGCAAGTTAAACTTTGTTTTTTCGAATGGGGGGGCTGGCGTGCCCCCCACGTAACACCTGCTATAATTCCCAGAGTTTCGTGACGCAAAAATTTTTATTGGTGGTTCATATGAGAGCATTTGCGGCGCAATTCAGTGGGCTATAAAAACCCGAAAATTAAGAGTGGGGGGGGGGGGGGCTGGTGTAATTGACCAGAAAAAACTGAATACTGGCATGAAGAACATGGGCCTTAAAATTACCGTGAATAAAATAAAAATGATTGTGTTTCAAGGAAAGGGTCAGAAAACAGTATGCAACATTATCTTAGACGATGAGACGATAGAACAAGTTGATAAGTACGTGTATCTTGGTAGTCTGTTTATTAGTGACGGGAAGATTGAAGGAAAGATAGCCAGACTTATAAGTGAGGAGAGCTTTACATTAAAACGAAGATTCTTATTTCCCTCATTTTATTATAAGTTTAAAAACCAAACAAATTTCAAGTTTTAACTTGTTTCCCTTCAGGACTTTCGATTTAATTTAAATGGCGCCAAGCAAAAGTGATTTTGCTGCCCTGGAAGGAAATTAACTTGATCCTAACCTGAACATAGAAAATTTTACAACTAAATGAAAAGAAATGAATTTAAATGGCCCTAGCTCATAACTTTTGGTAGAGTGGCGCGAGTATCTGCAAACCTTATTTAAGGAAGACAAATCTGAGAGGTCACTTCATTAAATATACATTGTTTTAAATATAGAAATGAACAATATAAATTTTATTTATTAATATAACCTCCCCAATCATAAGGAGAAACTTGTAAGAACACATTATAAAGAATATATTACTTGACGAAAATCAAACCCCTTTAAATTGAGCATGTAGATTTACTAAAGTATTACAACAAATTTTATTCATGAAATTTAAGAAGACAAGTGCGAGGACGTCAATTAGAATGGGCAGATTCCGCCCTGGAGCAAATAAAAGCGTTCGTTCCTCTCCACGTCTACTGACGCCATTTGGAGAGTGACAGATTTCAACATATTTAAAAAAATAATAGAAACAAAATACAATAAAAGACTAAGCCGCCCACCTTTCGAAGATAATCCTGAGCAGCTTCCAATATCACAATATTGACGGATTAGTAGTCAAAGAAAACAGGTCTCAAAATTACACTGTGGCGACAACCAGAAAGACACAAGACTTTTCCTGTCAACTTCCTCTCACGAGGCTCGAACGAAACAGACAGCGAGTTCACTTCGCTTGACGGTACGCAGACCGCCCAATTTCTCCCCTCCTGCGCAGAGGGACGAGATGTGTCTTCTACGCTGGCGCAGTGTCATGGCGGATGGAGGGAGATCTCGGGACCGTAATGCCCAAAAGATGGTGATAGTGGTGCTGCGACGAATCCTTGGCGGTGAGATTTGAATCGCACCAGGCACAGGATTTGGAATGCGGGACTCACATCCACATTCCACCCCCGGTGTACAGCCATCGGCTGTGCCTGTGCCTGTGCAACTTCAACCCGCCTTACATCCTTGCAGTTCGTACCGCTGGTCCTTGATGTTGGTTGATGCTCCAGTCGAAATCACTCCTTCCTCCATCCCTCTCTTGTCCTCAAAACTCGGTGAATGACGTAAACAAAAAAAAACAAAAACCCCAAAAGAATTAGTAAGAGTGACTCTTACTCCTTCTCCTTATGAACAGCCCATGAGAGTGTGTACAAACAAAAAAAATGAAATGTCAAAACATTTCCAAGATACAAAGAAAAATAAAATATAAACAAATAATCAAATCAGTTGGCCCTCGATCGAGCCTCGTTCTTCTCGCGGACATTTCCTCCAAGAGGGGAGGAGCTGTTTACAAATAAGTAAAATTGAACAACACAAAGTAATTTGCAGGTGAAACCTGCAACATTACAACATGGTGACTTTTTGAACCTCTCCGCCTGAGGTGCTTGCTAGAGAGATTGATCAGCGACCTGAGTCGAAGCAGTTTTGCAGAGCAAACGTGTTATTTAGATAAACAACACGAGAATTCTAGATTGATCTAAAAATCTTGAGTCAGTATAGCAGGGCTAGATCGGATTGAGTCACCCTTACCCCGAAAGGGGCTTAAAAAAAGGCTTAATGGCATAATAATGAAAATATTTCCAAATGTATAAAGGGATTTCAAGAGATTTTAGAGGATTGTCATGGATTTGAATGAAATTTTAAGCGATTTTAAAGATTCCACGGGAATCTACAGATTTTTGTTGCGTAAATTTTATTTGTTCAGAATCGTTATTTTTATGTATAGTACTTTCATATGAGGTTATGAGTGGCCTAAAGTAAATCGTTGATTTGTAGTCGGTCTACTTTTTACATTAATTCCTTCAATATTTCTGTATTATTTATTCCAATGCTGATTATTCTACATATAATCATTTTCTACGATTGACGAAACAAATTTAATTAGAGGCAGGCCGAGAAAAGAGTGGCCTGAAATGAAAGAATCTTGGATACTAATGTGTCCTCGTCGAGAGCTTTGTTTAGTGGATGTGATTAGAGTAAAGAATATGGATCTATATGATCATCAATCAATTTATGTATTTTTGTGTGATCTATGATGTATGATGAGCTTGTGAAGCTCTTTACCCAGGGTGATTGCAAGAGAGATTGATCAGCGATCTGTGTCGGAGCAGTTTTTCTGAACAAATGTGCCGTTTAAATATGCAACACGGCAATTCTAGATTGTTTTAAAATGTATAACTTCTCCTACACTTCCCTTTCTCACTCTTCCCATATGAATTCCTTGATCCCCGGTAGTATAACGAAGCTAGAGCCAAGTGGATTACATACCCTTACCCCGAAAAGAATTTGGCCTAATGGTATAATAATAATAATAATAATAATAATAATAATCATATCACTTCATCTGGTCCGTCAACACTGTTCCTCATAACATTCTACAA
>CAKNYM010037866.1:10787-28199 GCA_932195095.1 Andricus curvator | reverse complement strand
CAAAGACAATATGTACAAAAATGGTCGCAGTTTTAATTTCTTTGAAAATAATTTTTAGCGAAATTTCTACTCAAATAAAGTACATAAACGTAGTTTATGGTCTTCTGATACATATTACAAAGTTTCAGTCCGATACTCTATTTACAAAAAAAAGATTTTAGGTTAAAAAAAAAATTTAATAAACTGAAAAAGTGAGGTCGTTAATATAGGCATTTGACTGTGTCACATACTCTTAAGGGTAAATATCTGATCCGTGCAAGCTTTCCCCCTCCTGAAACCTGCCTGCCACTCTGGAAGGAGTTGCATGTCTTCAGCCCAAGCTGTCAGCCTTTTGGAAAGAATCTGCGTAAATATCTTTGTAACATAGTTAACTAAGACAATGGGGCGGTAGTTAGAAGGATTAGTGATTTTCCCTTTCTTGTGTATCATTCTAAGAAATGTTTGAGACCATGATATTGTGACCTTTTCTTCATCAATTATTTCATGAAATAACGAGTTTAAGTAGAGGATAAGATTGCCAGGCAAATTTTTAAAAAAGTCATAGCTAATACCATCCGGACCAGGGGCCTTACCATTTTTTGACTGTTTCAAGCTTGAAATAGTTTCATTAAGAGTTATATGTGAATCAAGATAAGGATTTCGAAAATTATTGATCGTTATTAAGCAAGAATTTGGATCCCGAACTGGGTAAAGAGATTTCAAGTACTGTTCCCATATGTTTAAGTCTATATCATCTTTATACGAAGGTTTGAAATTATAGCTTTTTATTATCTTCCAAAATTGTTTAGAGTCGATTGCATTTGCGAGAGAATGTAATAAGGAATTCTTATAACCTTCCTTCTTGGAATCTTATAATTTTGCATTGAATTTTTTACAATTCGTATAAATCGACACAACTTCAGGATTTAATTTTTGTTGTTCGCAATTCTTAAGTACTTGTTTTAGCTCTTTTGTACTCTTTCTGCATTGTGCATCAAACCTCCAACACTTGGAAATCCTCTATTGACTGAATTCCCACACTATAAGACCAGGCAAAATCTATAATTGAAGAACTTTTTTCTCTTAGGAATGTACATTGAGTTGGGCAGTCGCTTTTAGTTCTCCCATTCAGGACAAAAAACCCATTTTTTTCAAAGATTTCTACCATTTGTTTACCCCTATTGTCCCGATCAGGGGCTAGACTTGTTCTTACGTCATACAAATTTAAATTGTTACAGAGAGTTTCTTCCTCTAATTGATTGATTTCTCCAATTTTACCGTTCAAATCCCCTCCCACAATTAACGAGTATTCCGGGTATTTCATTGACAGGTCAAAGATTATTCAATTTATATTATACAGAACATTTTCAGGCACAAAAAGTTCAGGCTCTTTTTCGTCGGGTGTGTCATTAGGTTTAACCTTTCTACTTGTATAGGTACGGTTGTGCGTACTCATCAATATTTGATTATGTCCACAAAAAATGTCCCTGAATTAATTTTCGTTTAGTTAAGGCTTTTTATTCTATCGTGATGTTTCTTTAATAATTTGCGCAAAACAATGCTACTAATACTTGTTTACAGGGGCGGCGGAACAGGTCCAGGCCATATGTGGAATTTGAAATCTAGTAGAAGGGTGGAGTGGGAAGGGGAGGGGGTTTGCGCGCCAGAAGCCACTCTTATTGAAATGTTAAGTAAAAATGTATTGAAATCGTATGACTTATATGAAAGAAATATGAATGACATAAAATGAAGGCTTTTTGTAATTTTTAAAATACTTTTTTTTTATTAATCTGCGATAGATATGTAATAACATTCATAAATGCTCATTATTTCAAATTGTAGCTTCTACAATAATAAAATATATATTTTGGATAATAGTGTGAAATAATACATAATAATTTAATAGACACAATGAATTAAATTGTACCATAATATCGTCAATATTAATAATTATGTGAAATGAAACATTTATACCATAGTAAAAGAAACACATTTCTTATGATTTCTTCATGATAATATTGTTTCCAAGATAGGAATAATTGTTGCTTTCACATTACTCTTAAAGTAATTGTACCCTAAATTAAATTATGAAGGCCTGTGTTTGATATTTTCTAAATTTGTTAACGACCGATAGATATATGTAATTATTCCGATAATGTTCGTTGAATATATATTACTGAAATAGTATTTAAATATGTAATAATATTTTATTAATTTTGTTCTTTAAGTTTAAATTTTAAACCTTTATCCAGAAAAAGAAGAAATGATGTAAAAAGTATGTGCAACTGAATTTAAAATGAGTGATACTGCATTTGCTGTATAACGATATTGTTTAAACTTAAAAAATTTATTATTTTGCTACGTTGGTGATGAATGTAAGGAGTATAAAAATTAAGAATATTACATATTTTGAGAATAGTTTTGTGGTAATATGATCTACTACTTTAAAATTTCATGTTTATCAATCGACGAATAATTGACAAAAATTGTAAAATAGGCTTAAAGCATATTGTCCTTTTTTATCCTAAAGACTTATATGGACGGGTCTTAAAATAAAAATTGCAACTCACGTATACGGATGTAAACTACGTAACTCGCGCTGACGGATATAAATTACGCATCTCCAAAAGTATCATTTTTTCAGAAGATAATTAAAAACATTTATGAAAAGTTGATCATTCAAATTTGATAATTTACAACAGAAATAATATTAAATTTTTTTCCCCTTTTTCCCATCCTAAATTAGCAAATTTGAGTTGTGAACATTTCTTAAACGTTCGTAATCATATTCTGAAAAAAATTACTTCTGAAGCTGTGTAGTTTCTATCCGTCTCCGTGAGTTGCGTATTTTCTTTTATGACACATCGATATGTAGTCGCAATCCTTCTTATCTAAGTGTAAAAATAGTATAAAAAATAAATTTTTTGATTAAACATATGTAACATGTAAGCATAAAGAACTGTTATTATCGCATCATCTGTATGTCAATCTTATTTTATTTTGTGAAATCATATTCACCATGTAGTATTTATCTGTTATTTCAAATCATTAGAAATTTTTAATTTTTTGTTCCCCTGAAAGAAATTTCTATGTGTACAATCCATTTTAAATATACTGAATCTTTCGAATGATTTATAAAATGGACCCAAACAGAGTCATAATGTTTTAAAAGAAATGAAGAGTAAGTAATCCAAAAAGATTAGAGGTTGCAAATGTTTATTGAATTGTAGTTTTTTCATATTTGTGTTTATATATTATTGCCTCAAGCCGAATAGAAAACAGTAATATGCAAATAACACCCTTGAATTAATGAATTAGCATGTTGCCAATTTGAGTATTATGTACGTTTATGTTTATCTTGAAAAAATTGTTCCCAACAGCGAATGGTGCATTTAAAAATTATGCTTAATGTCGTTAAATATTAATTATTTGGAACTTGACAGTACACATATATCATTCGGATCTATTTTGAAAATAAATTGTATGTTTAAAGGCGATTTTATATATTATGAAAATTTGTTGAAGGCAGAAGAACATATATAAAGTTTTAAGTGATATGTACTATTATCTTAAAAGTACTAAGACATTTATTAATATTTTAATTAATATTTTGGAACCATCATATACAATTTTATTTATAACAAATCCTGTAACTTCTGAAAAAAATGTATTTTATTTAGTGTTTAATTAGTAACACTACGTTTAGTGAGTTATAGATGATTCAAGTCATTTTGTGTTAATGTTATTAAAAATTATGTATGGTCATCTGTCTTCAACCAATTCGCAAAATATGTAAATAACCTATATTAATTGTTCCTTCGTCCAACAATGTACATAATGTATAAAATAACGTACAATAATATTGAACATTTGTAAACATACAATAAATGTTTGTACTTTACAAATACTGATGATAAGAATCTCAGTGTTTGGAGTATCGATAGGGATAAGTTAAATAGGGGGGTTAGTGTGATAGATTAAAAAATTTTAATGAAAAACCAATTAGTTATTTAACATTTCTTCTTGGAATATAAAGATTATATCTTTTATTAATGTTATGAAAAATGTGACTTTCATTAGTTATTGTTTCCCTCACAGCAATAGGATATCCCGGGATATCATACTTATGTCCTGTGTCAACCCTGGGATATCCTAAGGATAATCCGTTGTAATATCCTGCAATGCGGAAATTTGTATAACCCTTGTATTATCCCATGATATCTGGGATTTTTAATGGGACGCTTCTGAGATATTCAAATGTTACAAGTGGGATATATGAAAAATTTCAATATCTCACGTGGGAAATTTCAATATCCCATAAACGTCCCATAGACATCCTGGATATCCCCGGGATATCCTAATTTCCGTCTTGCAGCATATTACGACGGGTTATCCCTAGGATATCTGAGGCATAAACCCGGACACAAATTTGATCAAGTGGAATATCTCGGTATATCCTATTTCTGTGAGGGTTCAATCAATTATTAAAAAAAAGTTAAATGTTTTGAGAAAACTCCAATACGTAATTATGTCAACTTTTTTTTAATTCTAATTTTTCCTACATTTATTAATGAAAATATAACTTTGCAATTTCATATTACACTTACCCCTATTGAACCTATGAAAAGAATCTTACGTATCTTTAGCCTCTATCCACTGTCATACGGCGCTTGAAATCAAGGAAACCTAGTATTGTTTCATAATAATATGCTTAAGTATACTCAACGTAAATTGTATGATTTAATCATATAAAACATGTATATCTAAAAAATATCTTTGTCGCAGCATCTTAATGTAAATTTCTTTTTAGTTTCGGAAATCGTAGTCTTCATACAGTATTTATCTGTTACATGTCCGGTTGTAAAATTACAACATGTAAATTTTTTGTTACTCTGAATAAGTACGCTTTAATGTTGTAGTAGTAGTAATGTAGCCAACTTCCAAATTACTTAATCTTTAACTTTATTTTAAAAATTAATGACAAGAGATTCACAAATATTGCAATAAATTGAAGCGTAAGTAATATAAAAATATTATAGATCCCAAATGTTTATTGAAGTGTATAGTTATTTGCATATTTGTGTTTAACTGTTATTTTGAAGCAATACTTATGATTTTTATTCAATTTGAATAAACCAAAGGTGATTTGATTTTTTCAAAGGTTTTGTACAATTATATGTGTGACAAAATTATACGTTACATTTTTAATATATTTGTAAATAACGTTTTAAGGATTATAATTACATTTTGTAAATTGAAACTGAATGAAAATTACGATTTTTGCTTAAAGCAGAATAAAAAACAGTAATATGCAAATAACTACCATGAAATAATTAATTAGGACGTTACTAATTTAAGTATAATGCGAGTTTATGTTTTTCCTTAAAAAATTGTTTCCAATAGTGAATGGTGTATTTAAAAGAAATTGGTTATATGCTGATAGAAGAAACAGGGAGAGAAATTGGTGATAAGGCAGAGGAAAAGGGTCTGGAATTTTGAAGAGAAACTTAAGAGTGGTAAGGATAGCAAAATTGCACATGTATGCCTACAAGAAATATTAAATAGAGATAGGAGAGGAAACACGGGAGATTTAAGATGGGATGAGGAATGATGGCAAGTTATAAGGGAATGGAGAATGTGTGACGAGGGGAGGAAGTGGCAAGAAGTATAAGGAGAAATGAACAAGGAACAGGAAGAGAAGAGGTGGGAAAAGATTATGGTGTCAAAATTGTTAGCGACTTGCAAAAGGGAAGTTTAAATTAAAGACTCTAGTATAGATTTTTTAAAAGAGAGGGCACTGATCGAGAGCGGAGAGAGTTCGAGCGTGTGTAAGTGTGAGTCGTGGATGTGCATGCTTCATGTTAGTGGTTGGTATCGAGCGTCTAAAAAAGGTGAATTGATTGTGTTTGAGTGTTATTCCGATTAATCTTTGAGTGATAGTAGTATAGCAAGGCGGGTTCTGGCGATAATCACCTGGTAAAACAGTTATCGGTAAGTTACCCACAGTCGGCAACTAGGTCGGTAAGGTAGATCACTGACACCGTTATCGATAAGTTGCCGACAGTCGGTAACTCGGTCTGTTAGGTAGAGCACTGACACGTATCCATGACACAATCGGCAAGGTGGGTAACTGTTTTACCGACTAAGTCCGCTAAAAGTTTTATGTAGTTGGCGATCGTGGGATCGGGAATTCCCCTGAATTCTATATATTTCTAGTAATCTCTAGGATACTTCGGGATTCCCCTGAGTTCTCGAAAACGATTTTAGAAAATTTGATGGACGTTATCTTTAACGCTTTTTCTCTCCAAATCGAATTTTCTAGGAGGCTCAAGACACGAGACGCGCTATTTATTTCGAGATTCCCTGCTTTAAAGTTTCTGGAAGCATTGCTTTTAAAATTTCCCATAGAGATCCATCGATATTTACGGACGGTTCGATGCGGAAGTGTATAAATACGAGAGCGCACGCCATGTAGCAAATCAGTCCTGCGCATATGGCAACAGCCCTTCAGCTGCGGAGTAACCGAGTCAGTCTCGTCAGTGACGTGAACGAAAAGTTATCAGTCTTCACGTCTCTTGTATGATGGCTGGAAACCAAAACAGTGCACCTAACCTTAAAATGAGTGTCACCTGTGCGTGTGTATCATTACGACGCCTCCATTCCATACCGCTCGACGCCGCGTTTGGTCCGTGTAACACTTTAGGTCCTGTGTATAATAGGACCTGAAGTTATACAGCGATCAAACGCGACGTGGAGCGGTATAGAATGAGGCGTCGAGCTAATGTTTTCCTTCTCTTAAAATTTTTTAAGTTTAAAATAAAACCCTTCTGATTGTGTAGGATGACATGCTACGTATTGAGGTGATGGAGTGTTGTAACATATGTGACAGCTCCTCTTGTAGGTGTGCACCACACGTCCATATAAATCTACATCTTCCACCATGGCAGGAAACGATTAAACCTCTTCAGGTAAGGTGTTCCTTAATTATTTTTAACCACTGCTATATTGAAAATGGTTAAACTGCGATACGTCATTTTATTTTAAAAAATCAGAACTAGAAAGACTAGGTAGAATTTTAAAGATGCATTTTAGTTTATGCATAAAAGTGTTTTTACGACTATTTGTAGATTTTGAAGTAATTATTGTAAATTTTCATTGATTTATACATGAAATATTTACAATATAAACAAATCTTACCTGAACGTTAGGTTAGAATTCGTATTCCCGCATAGCACACTATATTCCATTCATATTCCAGAAATATTCCATTGGAACATTGGGAATATTTCCGTGGAATATTGCATCTACTTTTCAGGAACATTGAAATGTCCTACGTTGGGAATATTGGCGTGTAATTTGGCATGAATGTTCTTAGGGAATATTGTGGGAATATGGCCCTAAATGTGTTTTGAACATTCCTGTCGAACTTTGTCTGAACATAGCGTTGAATGTTCCCTGAATGTTCCTGTGGAATGTAGTCCGAATATTGCCCCGCAAGTGTGTGGAATGTTCCGGTCGAATATTCAGGCAATATTTACAAAAAAATTTAAAAAAATTCTGTCGAACTTTGCTGATATCAAATTTACTTAAATATCGGTCTGGAAAATATAACAAAAATCAATTCTCCTTGTGGAGTAATGGAAAAACGACTGCTTGCTTCCTTCCTTGTGGACATTTTTCACAACTTTGCCTCCAGTTCTTGTAAGGGCCAAGAGAAATGTCTGTCGCTTAGAATAAAAGCAATGGAACCATCCTTCAGTGAAATGCAATTATTTTTTTGAGTTGTAGCATTCAATTGAATCTAACTGAAGATTGAGAACTTTATATTGCTTAATTTTATCTGTAACGCAATGAAGAAGTGGTCCACTAAAATGACATATGACATTTTGACGTCTTGTAAACAAATTCCTCGGTGGTAGGAGCAGGCCTGTCAAATATAATCTAGTAGGTTGTGATCGTCCAGTTGCAAAATTGTTTTAACTGAACGATCACAACCTACTAGACTACATTTGACACGCCAAACAACAAAATTTTCTTGATATGGAATAATTTTTACCTTTCGGAGACCTGTATGATCAGCCACATAATTCTAGTGTCTTCAACATTAATTTGATATCAAAGGAAAGCGACAGACCTTTCTCTTGGCCCTTACAAGAACTGGAGGCAAAGTTGTGAAAAATGTCCACAAGGAAGGAAGCAGTCGTTTTTCCATTACTCCACAAGTAGACTTGATTTTTGTTATATTTTCCACACCGATATTTTGGTAAATTCAATAGATTAGTCTAACGCAAAATTAAATCTTCTTTTATTTTGTATTCATCCATTTTTTTTTTATTTTAAGTGTGACCGTGCCACAAAAATTCGGTGCGCTTAGATTGGGGAAATGGAAAGGGGACTAGGTTTATCGCAATTCGGTGAGCGTCTTTTTTTATTTGTTTTCAGTAAAAAGGAAGTCTTAGTTTGATTACAATTTTTTTACTTATAAAATACATTTTAAACAAATTTCTACACTCTTTGATTTTTTTTTCGATTTCTATCATGAAATATGAGTTTGGACAAGTAGAAACAAAACTCCAGGAACAGATTATTAAAATCAATAATAATTTTCTAATTTCTAATTTAAAATTATAAACCTAATAGAAATAATTGGTATGTATGGAGAAAAGCCAAAGATCATTCATCAAATTCTTTTGTAATTATTTCTCAATTTAAAAATATTACATAGAGGTACCACATCAACAGATATTTGCAACTCAATGGTAAAAATACAATTAATTTCTCAGAGAACACGTTGTAGTATACAATGTTACAAGAGGGCTACAGTATTGTGCAGTTAAAAGGCGACGAAACATTCCGTTTAGTGGCCTCGAAGTGGATTTTTCGACATTACAATAAAATTTATTGCGAGTTAACACCAAACAACGATAAGTTATTGTATAATACTGCATTAATTAAACTGACTGAAGGGAACGATTCTTGGAAATCTAAGGAATTGCTCGAACTAAAGTATCAGACAAGTAAGATGTTACAATATTAAGCAGTGAAAATTGTGACCAAATAAAATTATTAAAACTTTTGGAAACATAAAAGATGATTGGACTAGTTTTGTGAGTTTCCAAGCAATTAGGGATGTAGAAAAGCAAGAAACTTCGCGTCAAGTTAAGACCGTTTTCTTGTATCCAACTGAACAACCTAGTAAATGACACTTGCCATAAAGATTATTGTCCAGCATACGTGCACGGCAAAATAAATACTGTGGCAAATTTCACTCACTAGGTTTTTCGAATGGACAGTAGTACTTTCGAGAGCCCGTAAACTTTTCGTTCTTTTAGATTACGAAAGATTACGAAAGAGCGAAAGAGAAGGGGTGATATTTTTATCTATGTTCTTATATATTTTATATATTATATTACACTACCGGTCAAAATTGTGGGACCACCTACAAAATTTGTATTAAAATCACGCTCGTCTTTAAAAGCGTCTATCTCCGTGAAAAATTGAGCTAGAAATATTTTAAAATGTGTTTTTGATGCGGCGGATCGGCAGATCGGCAGATCGGTTAGGCTACTGCCTAACGAGTCGAGCGAACTGTCGATCCGCCGCATCAAAAACCTTTCGTGCGTCGCTTAAGAAATAAAGTCCTAACTCGAAAACTAATAAGAAGTTTTGAGTGTTCTTGGTCTTAATTTAAAGCTGAGACCTCAGGCTTCATTTGAGCAAAGTTCCAAATTTTTCCTGTCACTTCCCTAAAGCATGCAGCGAGTTGAATTTGAGAAATGAAAATTCGTCAAAATCTGAAATTACATCGATCTTTCTCACACGCTATCTCGACTTCTATTCAACAAAAATACTTCAGCAATAGCTCAATCGACGCGAAATTTTATATTCTTTCAAACGATTTTTTAAAAATATTTCTAGCTCAATTTTTCATGGAGATAGACGCTTTTAAAGACGAGCGTGATTTTAATACAAATTTTGTAGGTGGTCCCACAATTTTGACCGGTAGTGTATATATATTATATAAAGGGAGGGGTGGGGGTCGTAGAAAAATTTGCACCTTTGGGAAAATAAAATTTGCTGTTCCTAGAATTATTAAAATGAAAAGTCCTCTTATTTAGCTGCTATTAGAGAGAGAAGATCAAAAGCCACAGAAGTGGAAATTAAAAGAATGACCTCCAATTGGTTGACTGGAGCAAAAAAAAAGATACACCAGAGAATTGTAAGTTTATTACATATAGTATTACTTATACTATACTTCTCTAGTGTACATAGATCTATAACATTCGACGTACTTGATTGAGATATTAAGAATTACTCTACCGATTCGAATTAGCTTTGCCATCATATTTTGAGGTGTATCGGAAAATTTCAAAAAGTTTGTTTGAAAATACATATTAAGCTTATTTTCATTCGAACCCACCTTCATATTTCTTGATAAGTCAATGTTCGATAAAGGGGTTTCTTCGGTCTTAGAGTCTTATGTAAACAGCAAAAGAGCGATTTTAGATGTCAAAACATCGATTATATATCCGTAAGACCGAAGAAACTCATTTATCGAAAATTTATTTATAACAACGGTCGAAAAAATGGAGAAAAAATTTGGAAGCTAAGCTTTGGATTTGTTTCATCATATATTTTTTGCCAATTGAAGAAATTAAATGTCTACTGCTATAAAGAAGATTTCTTATAAGCGTTCAGGGGGCCAAACCATTTTTGTTGCCAAGAGAATTGATTTTTCATCAAATTAAATTTCGAATTTTTCTCGTCAACAACGAAAGGTTTGCAAAAGTATTAAGAAAGAAGTTTCGTCGCTTTAAAAATTTGTACTGCTTACTTTTTTGTGTTATCTTACGTCGCTCACGACTTAAAGAGAGCGAGTCTGTCTGATTAGAAATTGATTCTTTCTATATTTTAATTTTTCTCACATTTTAAAGCAAAAAAAACAAAGAAGACGCAAACTTAACGGACGAAATGGACGACCATGATATGGAAAAAGAAATTGAAGGAGAATCCGAAGAAGGCGAACTTGAAGAAGATTCACGTTAAGGAGAATGGTCCTTTAAAAAAATATGTTTTATTTCTAGTTTAGATCTTAGTTATTTTTAAATTAAGATTAAAATGTTTCATGTTTCGTTAGACATTCGAACGTTTTGAACACGTTTTCTTCGAAATTCTGACGTGATAGAGATTTTTTTAAACAGATTCGTAATGCACATTAATAAAAATTTAGTATAAAAACTTGTATTTAGTCGCAAAATCAATTTTACTATTTCAAGTTGTATTGTTCGCAAGAAGAAGTAATAAAAAAATGGCCAATCACGGTTTCAAAGAATTTCTTAATTCTTTCAAATAGACATGATACATTATTCTTTCAAGACAATGCGCTAGTGATATTTCACTGAAACATTCTTAACACTTTTAAAGGAGTATTTCAGCAAAGTTCGACAGAATTTTTTGAAATTTTTTTGTAAATATTGCCTCAATATTCGACCGGAACATTCCACACACTTGCAGGGCAATATTCGGACTACATTCCACAGGAACATTCAGGGAACATTCAACGCTATGTTCAGACAATATTCCCTAGGAACATTCATGCCACATTACACGGCAATATTCCCAACGTAGGACATTTCAATGTTCCTGAAAAGTGGATGCAATATTCCACGGAAATATTCCCAATGTTACAATGAAATATTCCTGGAATTATTATTAAATTAATTAATATATAATTATATATTATATTATGTCGGAATCAATTTCTAACCTCGAATTCATTATTTTCAATTTCGAGGTTAGAACTTGAGTTCTTCCATATTAAGATCACTCACACACACAAACAAACACAAATACACACACCATTTAAAATTAATTAAAAACAATTAAAATCATGTAAAAATACTTAAAAATAATGAAAAATAATGAAATATAATTAAAATCATGTTAAAATAATTAAAAATAATGGAAATTATTATTATGTGAAAAGTTGTAGGCTCCGGAAGCTACGATCATGGTTCCTTAAAGCAACCAATCCCGACGCAACTAGAACGTGTACGTCATCCGCTTATGCTCCTTCTGTCCTAGAAGGTAAACAAGAGCGAGAAATTTACGCGAGATAACATCGGTCAATACTGTTCCTTGGAGTCAGGTCTTTAGCTGCGGATGACCTTACGCGGCAGACGGGACAGTTGGAGATGAAGGTTTCACCTCTGGATACTTTTTTAGCGCTACCAATCTTTGTAGGATGTTATGAGGAACAGTGTTGACGGACCAGATGAAGTGATCCCAGAAGAACAGCCTTTTGCATCCGGTTCGCGATGGAATGAGCCTGACGCTGGCAAGCCGGAATCTTGTTGAGTTGGCAAAGAAATGAAGCTTTCATACCTCCAAGACAGCCGATTATGAGAACTACAAGATGGACTTTGTAGCCTTGGTACAGCCTGCTCAGCTCAAAAAGAAGTGCCTGATGTTTCGCCCGTTTTTCTTCCTTCTTTGCCGTGATATTACCATCGGCGGGTGCCGAGAATTCAATCACGTAAATGATCTTGTTCTTCAGATCTTGGAGGACAATATCAGGCTTCGTAGCACTGATACGTTGAGTGCTGGAGAGTGAGAAATTCCAGTAGATCTTACACTAATCATTCTCCACAACGGCGTGAATATTTTGAGCATCCACTGAGAACATGTCCAAGTGTTTCTGGCTCTTGCTTGCACGCTCGGCAGTTGGTATCGCCTACAGGTTTGGTGGCGTAGGGATGTGGCGACCCCATCGCCCGAGAGCTCCGGCTCTTGCGCCACGTTGCTTTGGGCTAACTCCCCAATGCAATGAATTATGCGGTTACGACACCAGTATCGCGTAGTGCCACCCACAATAGGCCTCTCTCGGATGGAGGCCATGGTTCAGTTGGGAGTGGCAATAGGACCGAACCGAGGCGACGACCAGGCAATGGCCCCGGACGGGACTATTATTTTTTTTCAAACTTTTTCTCGGGTGAACCCGGTTTTTCGTCATAGCCACGGACGAAGTCAAGTGACTGATGAGATGAGGATGTTATAAGTGTTTCGTCATTTCTACGCGGATATATACCATTAAACCATTTCCCTTTCAGGGTAGGCGTGACACTACCCGATTCGGGTAGTGTTTCTAGGTTTTTCTTGTAGTTATAAATAACTACAAGTGTGGGCTCACCACACCCACGGTGTGCCAACAGCACTCATGTTAGTATTCTTGAATGGTCACCCATCCAAGTACTAACCGCGTCCAACGCTGCTTAACTTCAGTGATCTGACGAGAACTGGGGTTTTCAGCGTGGTATGGCCGTTGGATGATTCTGTTTAATCGTTCTAGGTCGGTGTTCGACCATTTGATGAGCCCAAAGGAGTACGTGAGAACAGGGATGGCACAGGTGTTCATTGTCCTGATCTTGTTTGCCGAGTTAAGAGAACTCTTCAGAACCAATCTGAGTCTTGTAGTAAAGGCAGTCGTTAGGCTTTTCTTAACTATGGTATGCTGAATACCCTTGGATTCGAGAATACCCAGGTATTTATATGACTCGCCCTCAGCCATTGCCTCGATGTCATTCACGAAATCGTTCTCTTGTTCTGCGGTCCCTAATTTTCCTCTGATTAAATGCACTGTTCTGCATTTATCTAGTCCAAACTCCATATGGATATCGTTGGAAAACTGCTTTGTGACATCGATCACTTGCTGCAGTCTCTTGTCCGAACTAGCGTACAGCTTCAGGTCATCCATGTATAGAAGATGGGTCAATTGATGACCATCCTCGTTATCATATACTCTGAACCCATGAGACATGCTATTTAGTGTTTGCTCAGTGGGTTCAACGCTAAACAGAACCATAATGCACTGAAGGAGTCTCCTTGAAATATACCCGTCGTAATGCGTATTGATCTAGTTATCCTTGGTTGTCCATGATCCAAATACTTGATTGTTGTACCCCAAAGCATCATCGCACGACTTAGGAGGTCAATGATGCGTGGACAAATTTTGTATACTTTTAAGACTTCAAGCAAATAGTCATGTGGTAGGAAGGAAACGTTTGCTTGTAGTCAATGTATGCCATGTGCAAGTTCCTTTGATGTTTACGAGCTTGCGTCATGGCAACAGCGTCTATGGTGACTAGATCTTTACTGCCTCGGTAGTTTTTACAACATCCTTTTTGTTCTTCTGTAAGGATGTCATTCTCGTCGCAGTGAGAATATACCTTATCTACTATGATAGCTGTAAGACATTTATATATTGTTGGAAGACAGGCTATCGGTCGAAATTCGGATGGATTTTAAGCGTCTGGTTTTTTAGGCAACATATACGTAGTACCCTGCAGCATAAAGCCTGGCATCAGATCTGGATGTTCGATGATCTTCTGAAAACACCGTGCCAACGCAGGATGCACACTAGCCAGGTACTTGTACCAGAAATTGTGCACCATGTCCGGACCTGGAGCTTTCCAGTTACATACTTTTTTCAATACCGCTGAAACATCTAAAGCTGTGATGTTCGTCAGCTCCATTTCAGGGCTATTGCTTGCTCTTGCTTTCTCCAGTTGGAACCACGCAGTGTCCAAATTACTTCTGTTAGTTTTTCCCCAAACATCTGACCAATAGTTAGTCATGTCTTCCAATTGAGGAACTTCGCTGTCTTGTTGGTTATTTTGCTTTACACTCAGTTCACGATAGAACCTTCTTTCATCTGCCTGAAAGGTTCGATTTTGTTGCCTTCTTGCACTACTTTCCTTGTACCGGCGCAGTCTAGCAGTAAGAACATCAAGTCTCTGCCGCTGGGAGTCTATAATCTCATCCAATATTGCTGGTGTCAATGTCTCAATGTACCTAGGGTGGATGATTTTAATAACATGGCGTATCAGCTTTCTGATTCGATTTCCTTTTTTATATTGAGTGATTAGACCCAATTTGCACCTTACTTTGCTGACATCCATATCCAACCTGATCTTCCATGGTGGATCTCGCTCCTGTCTTGGGGCAAAGACTGCATTTATAGGCCTAGTTCTGCGGCCAAACGTTCTAACGGTGTGACATTATTATGTGTGACATATTATATGTGCATGTGACATTATTATCATTTTTTTTCAAACTTTTTCTCGGGTGAACCCGGTTTTTCGTCATAGCCACGGACTAAGTCAAGTGACTGATGAGATGAGGATGTTATAAGTTATTTTAATACGATGTTTGAAATCATTTGCGATGATGTTGTAGGTACAAAATTAGGAGCATGGTGTAGTTTGCAGTTTTTCTTTACCGCTGTTATCCTTACGCAGGCCGTGAGTGTTGGAGGTGACAACAGTAAAAATTATTATTATTATTATTATATCATTAAGCCATTTCCCTTTCGGGGTAGGCGTGATTTTCTCGGTTGGAAAAATAGTAGTGTGTGGATGGGTATATAGGTATAGGGTAGATAGGTATATAGGTGTAAGGGATAGATATTTTAGATTAATCTAGAATTCTCGTGTTCTTTATTCAAATGACACGTTCGTTCCGCAACACTGCTCCGACCCAGGGTGTCGTTCCCCGCTTGGGCCCATTAGTATCCAAGGCATTTGTTTCAGACGTCATTCACTCTATTGACACTCTGTTTACAAACTATTTGTCGCCACACTTTTCTGTCCTGGCATACTACTCAAGCTTCCTTCACGTCCATGCATTTTTTCATGCAAGCTCTCGTGTTTCTATGGCTTCTTATCTCTCTTCGGATTAATGTCTCATTCACAGATTCTAACCATTCTTTCGGCGGTCTACCTCTGGGCATTCTGCCATTTACGTTAGCTTTATACACTTGTTTGG
The DNA here is from genome assembly GCA_932195095.1 of Andricus curvator. Classification (NCBI taxonomy): domain Eukaryota; kingdom Metazoa; phylum Arthropoda; class Insecta; order Hymenoptera; family Cynipidae; genus Andricus; species Andricus curvator. The sequence continues at coordinate 12,398 of CAKNYM010037866.1, read as the reverse complement.
TCAGTCGTTCATCTTTCATTCTTTCAAGATTTCGAAACCAGCTTAACTGATTTCTTTCCCATATGTCAACTAGTGTCTTTCCTGTACCACATTCTTGGAGGATTATCTCGTTTCGGACTTTGTCCATCAGTGTTTTCCAGCATATTGTGCGCAGAGGTTTCATGCCAATCGCGTTAATTTTACTCCTATCCTTTTCTTGACAGGCCCATGTCTCGCTACCGTATAGTACAGTCGGTACGAATATAGAATTATGTATGGCCATTTTAGCTTTTTTTGATGTTTTTATTTCTGAGAATGGACCCTGCTCTACCGATAAGCTTTTTACCCTCATTTATGCGCCTATCTAACTCCTCATCTATTTTTTCGTTGCTAGTGAATAGGCTACCCAAATATACGTACCATTTTTTAAGCTCTTAATTATATCTCTAACCTCAGTGACACAGACTTTTTCAATTAGGGTTTCTAATGCATTATTTTCTATATCGCAGTTCTATTGCCCTATATCTTCACCTCCTAATAATTCTTTAAAAAGGGTTTTTAAAGCGTCTACTATCCTGTCTGTATCATATAGATTTTCACCTTTGCTGTTTCTCATGCTGACAAACTCTGTACTTCTCTTCTTTTGTTCTGATTTTATCTTTACTTTCCTTGACTAGTCGTTTCACTTTCCTCTTTTTGTGTCTATAATCATTTTCAAGTCTATTTCTCTCCTCATCGCTAAGACCTGTGATGTTTAACGTTCTCTCGTACGCTTCTTTCTTTTCTTGTCGGGCTGCCTTAATTTTATCATTCCACCATGCATCACCAGATTTTCTTCCTACAACCGCCGTACCACATACTTCAATCGCAGTTTTAACAATGATATCCCGTAACAAAGTCCACGCGCCCTCTATATCTTTATTGCTTCTGAGCGCCTCCCAAGTTGCCTCATCTATGCGTTCGTTTATCTTATTCTGAAAACCTATTCGCACTTCCGGTTTCTGTAAATTTTCAATCTTGATTCGCGTTTGTTTCGTTTTTTTGTTCTCTTTCTTCTCCATCCCCGACCTAAGTTTATTTTGGAGACTAAAAGGTAATGATCAGTATTGCATTCAGAACCCCTCATGACTCTTGTATCTTTAACTAGTTCTTTTAGTCTTTCATCCCCAATAACGAAGTCAATTATACTGCGGTTATTTCCTCTACACCAGGTGTACGTGTTGATCATTTTATGTCGGAACCAAGTATTTGTAATAAATAGGCCCTTTTCTAAGCATCAGCTAACTAACTTTTCCCCTTTATAATTTTTTCTTGGATCCCCAAATTTACCTAGTGCCCTTTCTGTATCCATATCTTGACGTTGGACGCCGACCCATCCGTTCATGTGTGTAATTCCACGTGTATTGTTTTAGTGGAAATATACTTCAAACGGGTTATTCACAAGTATAATTTTACAGGTGAATTTACACGTGGATTTTCAGGGGAACATACTTTAAACTGGTTACGTAAGTAGAATTTTACACATGGATTTACACATGTAATACGTGGATTTGCAGAGGAAATATACTTGGCACGGATTATTCACAAGTGTTATCTGACACGTGGATTTACACGTGTAATTCCATGTGGATT
>CAKNYM010037866.1:0-10777 GCA_932195095.1 Andricus curvator | reverse complement strand
AGGAAATATACTTGGCACGGGTTATTCATAAGTGTTATCTGACACGTTGATTCACACGTGTAATTTCACGTGGATTTTAAGAGGGAATATGTCGAATAAGTTATTAACCAGAGTTTTATACATGGATTCACACGTGTAATTCGACGTGTATTTTTTTAATGGAAATATACTTGAAACGGGTTATTCACAAGTATAATTTCACACGTGGATTTTGAGAGGAAATATACTTTAAACCGGTCACGTAAGTAGAATTTTACACATGGATTTGAACATGTTTTTCTACGTGGATTTGCAGACGTAATATACTTGGCACGGATTATTCACAAGTGTTGTGGATTCACACGTGTAATTCCACGTGTATTTTTTTAGTGGACATATATTTCCAAAGGGTTATTCACAACTATAATTTTACACGTGGATTTACACGTGGATTTTGAGAGGAAATATACTTTAAACCCGTTACGCAAGTAGAATTTTACACATGGATTTGCACATGTTATTCTACGTGGATTTGCAGAGAAAATATACTTGGCCCTGGTTATTCATAAGTGTTATCTGACACGTGGATTTACTCGTGTAATTCCACGTCGATTTTAAGATGAAATATGTCGAATAAGTTATTAACAAAAGTTTTACACATGGATTTACACGTGTATTTTTTTAGTGTATATGTATATGTATTTCCAGATGAATATTCTTATTGAAGAATACATGTGCTCCTTTTAATTCCGCCCTGCACGAGAAAGGTACTAATGCTTTTACAATAAGTCTGAAGTCAGCAATTCTTAACATTAATTTTCAAAGTAACATCGGAAGAATGTATAATTATATTATTTTTTAGTAGAATAAAAAGATGGAAATTTAAGGTTTGTTAGAAATTAGTGTTTTTATTAATGTATTACCATAATTTAATTTAGGAAGAGAAGTTTGCAGTAATGATTTTTTCAATTAAAGCAAATATATCTTACATATATCCAAATGAATCTTTTTTGCAAAATTATTATAAGGCTTTAATTAAACTCTTTTGACTATTTGGGATAGTAGTATGGAATTAATTTCCAATATTTAGTGTATTGCATGTTAATATCTATAGTGCTAAACACTCGATAACATTTGCTTTTTTGTCGAATGGAACATCAGTTTAATTTTTTATTTTCAATACTAATAATTTTACGCAACATAAATTAATTTAAAAAAAGTTTTGTATGAATAAGATCAATTGTACTTTCTAAACTATCTGAAAGCTTACACAACAAAATTCGCAAAAAGAAAAACAGTATTGTCTCCACCGAATTCTTGCTCTGACGTCTACAGCTCAATAGTAGTACAAATTTGGAACAGCGCTTACAAATTTGTTTTCTCTTATCTCGAGGAAGACACAACTTTGTTTTAAATCGTTTGTATTTATGGCCCAAAGATAATTTTCGTAACCATTTACTTTTCGGATAACTGTACATTCATTCTGGAACGTGTTTTCTGTGATAAGTATTTTGCAGATTGCGTATTCCTTTGCATAAAATTCTTCGACTGGGAATTGTTCGATTTTTACAAATGAATCATCTTTAACTTTAGCGAAATTATTATTTGAACGAGCTTCTTTCTTTCTCGTTGTGGGGAATACACATTTATCTTTAACCACTCGTCGATAAGAAAGTGTTTCATTAGATAATTCAAGATGTTCAATCCATGTTTCTTCTGCACTTTTAGGAACACCAAAGTATCTCGATGTACCTATTTTACACGATTTTTGAGTGTGTTTACTTTTAAAACTAGAACAGTATTCTTGCACACGTAGAGATGATAAAGGAAGAATATGGTTAGTTTTAACTGCATCACATGCAAGCATAGAAACTTGTCGGCATATCTGATTGGTTACGCAATTAGTAGATTTTATCATTCTTAGGATTTTCCCATTGCCTGTTTCATAAGCCAAAGCAGTGTGAGCATACGACGGACTCCATTCTGCAATTGATTTAATACAGTGTAGCATTTGGTAGACGTTATACGTTAAGGCAGCCTTTCCAAAATATTTATATATATATAACGTACAGAGACCAGTGATAGACTAATTTCTTTTCCATAAACAAGGCAAGAATTGGCAAGCTTAAGTATAAGATCCAATTTTCCCACTCTTTCGCCTTCCATTTTCCTCTCTTGGGGATCGAACGCGTTAAACTCATGGCTTGATGTGGGAACTGAATTTTCCTAAGGAGGATGTCGATTTCTCTCATTTGAACAGCTGTGATGACTGTCGATATTGGTGATATTTTGCTGTCCAAATAGTAATCAGCAAATTGTCGTCCAATGCCTAATCTTGCGAAATGCATGTCATCAGGTACAAATCCGGAACTCATGTTGAATTTATTAAGGATATTTAACGGTGAAGCGTAAAATATTCCAAATTTTTCTGCACTGCTATTCTCAAGAGGATGAGCAATCTCTTCCTGTTGTTCAGAAGTGCGTTCAGAATTAGTAGATTGTGGTGGATCGAACAAAAGTTGCAAACATTGAAAGAAGTTTTCTGGAGTTCTCTTTTCAGTTATCATGTCCAAAATTTGATATTTTACACAACCCCCAGTATTGTTTGCATTTGGAATCCATTCGCCTCGTTGCTTTTACCAGCTGCATCCATAAAAAGCATTATATTGTTGAATACCTTGTATTGGTGCTCATTCCACTGAATCAACAATAACTTTCAAACTTTGACGCTCCGTCGCAATTAAAAGTGAGAGTTGCGCAGCGTTTTCTATTTTCAGGATGCAAGCTTTGCACAAAATCTGTGTATGCTTTTCCGTCATAAAGATCTTCATAGATTCCGTTTTTGTGCATTCCATTCTGCATGATGTTATTGTAGTATTCATCATTTCGTTCTAAAAGTGCTCTGATTTCGTTTTTTATGTTAAAAGTGACATAAAAGGTTTTAAATGTAGGATCACGAAGTAAAATTACTTTTTCACCACTTTTACATTCTTTTTGTTGATGTGAGCGTACAAAAGTGTCGATTACCTACCACAGTAAGGACAAAGAGCGTGATACGTTACCAAATCTGACGAAAAGAAGAGTTTATCTGCGAAATATCGAGTATTTGGTAGTACCGGTGTCACGAACATGCAATTAACTGCTTGGAATAAATGCATAACCGCAGTGTGTGTTAAATTTTCGAAAATAGAAAATTTGAGAAGAACTAATAAAAGTTCGCCTTCACTTATATGTTAGCTACCGGTGGGGATTTCGCTTCTAATATTTCAGGATCTTGTATCTTCATCTGTAACCCACTGGTTGGGAAGTCGAATTCATTGTTCTCAGCCAATTTATTTCGTTCTTTTGCTTGAAATGGAAAGTCATATGCTAAATTTTCTTCGTCACTGACACTATGATTGTCACCTTCAGAATCATTTAGACTTTCCTCATGAAATGAAGAACCATCACCCGATAATGAATTATTCTGAAAATACATACGCGGAAAGAAAGGTTTAGGTAGCTGTCACTCTTGCATAGGTTTGGATTATTAAACGCTCGAAGCATTACTTTGGACATCTTTGACTGTCATTTTTTTAAAGATCTGAGTTTTTATTATCATAAAAATGGTAAGTAATTTTCTTTCTGAAAATCGAGGCTACTGTACTTTAAGGCTGCCAAAGAAATACATCATTCATACCTCACTTTAAGAACTCGCTCTGACGTCAAAATCCAGGAATAGTTCAGGTTCATCTGATGTCTGCGTAAAAGAGTAACAATTATTTTACATAATCTTTGAAATATGTATTCTATTACTTATAAAACAACAAAGAGTCCCTATTGAAAATTCTGACGTCGTAAACTACGTTGGATACTACGGGGGAAACTACGTCGCAACCTACGACGGAAGGAGGTTCCGACGTAGGTTCCGACATAGTTTCAGACGTAGGTTCCGACGCAGTTTCCGACGTCCGGATTTTTTTAAATTAGTAAAATTAATTAATATAGTATATAATAAAATTAATTAATGTAATTTTGTAATTCGCATATCATATTTACAGACATTGATTATTGTTTGCAATGAAACAAGCTATTTTATTTTTAAATATATATTTGTACTTGTTAATGTTACACTGAATATTTTTAATATTAGCTGCCATAAAAAGTCTCGAGAAGCATTCTAAAGCTATTACAATAAAAGAACACAGATTTGGTTTAATATCACATTTTCCCTTTCAAAACTTAAATTTTGTTTTCAATTCTAATCGAGAAGACGTGTGTACGCTGTGAACACTCGTAAACAAAATGAAATTTTTTATTGTTTCTTAATTTTAAGACTAAAAGCAAGATTAATACACAACGTTTCAATTAGGTGTCATACCGATTGAAAAACTTGACATTAAGAATCAAGTCAAAAGTGATGTCAAAAGCGATGTGAAAAACGTCAAAACAGTCTTACATCAACAGTTTTAAATTAAAAGAACACAGATTTAAATAACTACGTCGAAAATTACGTTGAAACCTACGACGTAAACTTCACCGGAACCTGCGTCGGAAACTACGTCAGAACCTACGTCGTTTACTATCCCAATTTCCAACGTAGTTTCCGACGTAGATTCCGTCGTAAGTTCCGACGTAGTTTTCCACGTAGTATCCGACGTACTTTACGACGTCAGAATTTTCAATAGGGGTACACATGTGCACGAGCATTATTATCTTACCTCGCTTTGAGAAACTGTCTGGTAGTGGAAATCTACCTCCATCTGTTTACTTCCTTCATTCTGGTGCAAGAAGGAGAAATCGTTAATTAAATTCTTTAATAATAAATGATTTGGCTGCATTTAGTATAGAATATATTTTAACGATTAAAAAAAATTCTGCTTTTTTCGGTAAAGCACTAAACGACAAAGTCGCGCAAACCTTTATTGAAAAGGAAAGTTCGCTAGACACTTTGATTTTTTTAAAACTCTTTAGAATTCTGAGGATGCTTTAGATTTTCTATTCATAGCCCCATACCAAAGGAAACAATTTTTTAAAAAGAGTTAGTGATATAAATCACTCACAACGCGTTAGCTGTCTACTCTACAAATTGGAAACAAACTAAGAATAAATAATTGTCTTCATTATTTTGGAAATAGATTCGACTGTTTCACTGCAAACAATGTTTTGGCTATACGGTTAATCAGTTTTGTATATTGGAAATATAGCATGCAAATTTAGGAAAACGAGAAGCTTAAACATAGAATATATTCACTTTCATTTAGATAAAAACAATAAAATTGTGTCAAATGGAGAAAGCAGGTTAATTTACATATTTAGAGGTTTCGACGGCACGCCCCACGGGACTCTACTATTTGTACGCGAATGGGACTTGGATATAACCTTAAAAATTCTATCGCTCTAGCTTCGAATGAGAAAACAAAATGTCACCTGATTTTGAGAAACTCTTGCTACATCCATATTTATTGCTTGTTCATCTAAATCTACGTCGACCTGAAATTGTGCCTAAAAACAAATAAACAATATCATATTGTGCATCGAGTGGGAAAAGTTGGCGATTCTAGACGAGTGTGAAGCTTGCAGCGCGAGCGCAGCGAGTTCGGCAATCACACGCGTCGAATCGCCGTCTCCCACTAGGTTCACATAATACTTTGTTTAACACTCGCGATGAAAATTCGGCTGAGGGCGTCGAGAGCCGACGAAGTTGTCGATTTCTCAACGGATGACGTCACATGGTTGAAGTGAGTACTTTTTTCACTAGTGGGAAAAGTAAACTCACTTCGATCACTTCTATCCACGTAAATATTTTTCTATCTCTGAACTAATCTAAATTTCCATCTAACTTTTTCAATCTCCTCTTCCCTATCTCATCGTATCATACATCTATCAACGTCAATCTTTTTCTATCTATTTTTCAATCTGAATTCACGCCTATCTTTTTCAATCCCCTCTTCTCTGTCTTATTCTATATTACATCTAGCAATGTCTATCTTTTTCTATCTCGTTGTTTATCTTAATTTACGTCCATCATTTTCAATCCTCTCTTATCTATCTCAGCCTATCTTTTATCTATCCACGTCAACTTGAAGGTTTAGCCCTGCTGGAAGTAGAATGATTGAAAAAGATAGAAATTGGGGGATAGGAAAAGATAGAATTATTGTATCTCTCCTTTTATCATTCAATGTGTCACTTCGCATCCCTGAAACGCTATCTTTTCCTATCCCCAACCTTAACAATTTTCTATCTCTTTCTCCACCTTTCGTTATCGAGGACTCTTATCTTCTTTTATCCCTTAGTCTATCTATCTATTACGAATTTCAATCTTTTTTCATCCCTTTCTCTATCTTACGTAACCTAAGACCCTTATCTTTTTCTTTACTTCATTCTATCCCTTTAATATAAATTTTATTCTTTGTCTATATCTTTGTCTATCTTCCTCAATTGAGTACTCGTATCATTTTCTATCCCTTAAAATTAGGGAATCCATCGAAAACTTAGGGAATTTATCCCAAAAATTAATTTGACTTTCACCATGCACCAGGAAGACACCGTGACGTAAATTTATATTGAAAAAGAGATAGAAAAAGATTAGTATAGGATGAAATATAGAAGAGGAGATTGAAAAGGATAAGTCGAAGTTCAGATTAACAGTGGTAGGATAAGATTGACATGAATAGACACATGATAGGATGAGATAGAGAATGGGGATGGAAAAAGATGGACTACGAGGCGATAGACAAGAGAATACTAAACAAGATAGAAGGGAATTTAGATTGACAGAAAGAGAGAAAAATGTTACAGAGAATAGATAAAGGATAAGAAGAGATAGAGAAAAGGAGATTGCAAAAGATAACGGGAGTTTATATTGATAGAGAGATCGAAAAATATTGCCGTCGATAGAATCAGGATAGGATGAGATAGAGAAAGATTTACGTGGATAGATGAAGGATGAAAAAAGATAGAGGAAAGAAGATTGCAAAACATAACGACAGTTCCGATTGATAGAGAGATAGAAAACTATTGCCGTTGATAGAATCAGGATAGAATGAGATAGAAAAAAGAAGATTTGAAATGATAGACGTGAATTTAGATTGACAGAAAGATAGAAAAAGTTTGACGTGGATAGACAAAGGATAAAAAGAGATAAAGAAAAGGAGATTGACAGAGATGACGGGAATTTAGATTTATAGAGAGATCGAAAAATATTGACGTTGATAGAATCAGGATTGGATGAGATAGAGAACGATTGACGTGGATAGATGAAGGATGAAAAGAGATAGAGAAAAGAAGATTGAAAAAGATAACGAGAGTTTAGATTGATGAAGAGATAGCAAAATATTGACGTTAATAGGTAAAGGATAAGAAGGGATAGAGAAAAGGAGATTGAAAAAGATAACAAGAGTTTAGATTGGTAAAGAGATAGAAAAATATTGATGTTGATAGATAAAGGATAAGGAGGGATAGAGAAAAGGAGATTGAAAAAGATAGCGGGAGTTTATACTGATAGAGAGATAGCAAAATATTAAGGTCGATAGGTAAAGGATGAAAAGGGATAGAGAAACGGAGATTGAAAAAGATAACGGGAGTTTGGATTGATAAAGAGATCGAAAAATATTGACGTCGATAGAATCAGTATGGGATGAGATAGAGAAAATGAGATTGGAAAAGATAACGGGAGTTTAGATTGATAGAGAGATAGTCAAATATTGACGTTGATAGGTAAAGGACGAGAAGGGATAGAGAACAGGAGATTGAAAAAGTTAACTAGAGTTTAGATTGATAAAGAGATAGAAAAATATTGACGTTGATAGATAAAGGATAAGGAGAGATAGATAACAGGATATTGAAAAAGATAACGGGAGTTCAGATTGATAGAGAGATAGCAAAATATTGACGTTGATAGGTAAAGGATAAAAAGGGATAGAGAAAAGGAAATTGAAAAAGATAACGGGAGTTTAGACTGATAGAAAGATCGAAAAATATTGACGTCGATAGAATCAGTATGGGATGAGATAGAGAAAATAAGATTGGAAAAGAAAGACGTGAATTTAGATGGGCAAAAAGATAGAAAAAGATTGACGTGGATAGATAAAGGATAGGATGAGATAGAAAAGAGAGGATTGAAAATGATAGATGCGAATCTAGATTGACATAGAGATAGAATGGGATAAAATTTCTGTATCTATTTCTATCATAAAGATTCAAAATGATTCAAAAGGATAGGATCTCTATCTTCTTACTTCCAGCAGGGGATCAAAGTTCTAACCTCAAAATTTGAGCTCTTCCCAGTGGGTGCAAAATTTGGCGACGTCCACGTTGTTAAGATGTTTTTACGATATCGTAAAGACGTCGTACGATCTGACGATGTCTTTTCGACATCACAAAGACATCTTAACGACATGGACATAGGATGTCCTAAAGTCGTCATAAAGATCCCGTAACGATGTCGTAAAGACGTTGTCAAATTGTGTGCTTCCTGGGCTTATTCCTTTTTATGAATATTATGATAAAGTATTTTTTCACTCTGTACTTTTTGAAATATATTTATGGGTATAGAGCACTTTGTGTCGTTTTTTCCAAAAAAAATTTTTATTTCTTTTCAATGTTATTTTTTACGATTTCAACAAAAAATACGCATCCTAGCAAAATATAATTAATAACAAATTTGTAGATCTTTTTTAGGTGAACAACTTTCTTCTATTAATTTTTTTACCTTGTGTCGTTTTAACACAATTAAAAAAAAAATTTTACTCTTATTTTTCACGATTAAGACAAAAACTACGCATGCTATCGAAAAGCTATTAATAAAACATTTATAGATCTTTTATCTTTTATTTTTAACATTGTTTTTATGAATAAAACAAAAACTACGCGGTCCATAAAAAATGATTCATAACAAATTTATATATCTTTTTGGGGCAAACAACTTTTGTCTATCGATTTCTTTTTGTACCTTGCTTCGTTTTTCCAAAAAATTAATTTTTTATTTTTAATGTTATTTTTCATAATTATAATAAACACTTCCTATCCTATCACAAAATGAGTAGTAGCAAATTTGTAGTCTTCCTTCGGTGAACAAATTTGGTTTATTTTCTTTTTTCTTCGCTTGTGTCGTTTTTCCAAAAATTTCATTTCTTTTATTTTCAGTGATCTTTTTTGGGTGCACAATTATTGTCTTTTATCTTTTTTCGTATCTTGCATAGTTTGACCGAAAAATGCAATTTTTTATTTTTCATTATTTTCTGCGCTATCAAAATTTGAATTTTCGATTTTTCAAGAAAATTCAAAAAGTTGTTATAATAATCTTTTAGGGCTTTCAAAACTCAACGTTTTCCTTATCTTGAGTTTTTTTCATATCATGCGTTTTTCGGCTTAAAATTTGCATTTTCCTTTGATTTTTGAATTTTGAAAATGCTATAATTTGGATAATTTTTTTTTAATCGAAAAAAGTCGTGGAGATAAATTGTTTGACTTTTCAAGTACTATAAATAACCTCACATAGAATTTCTAAAATGCCCAGAGGTAGACCGCCGAAAGAATGGTTAGAATCTGTGAATGAGACATTAATCTGAAGAGACATAAGAAGCCATAGACACACGAGAGCTTGAATAAGAAAGAAGCTAGAGTAGTATGCCAGGACAGAAAAGTGTGGCCACAAATAATTTGTAAACAGAGTGGCAATAGACTGAATGGCGCCTGAAACAAAGACCTTGGATACTAATGGGCCCAAGCGGGGAACCACACAAACTAATTTTATGAGGCTCTTCACTTGGGGTGATCGCTAGAGAGATTGATCAGCAACCTGGGTCGGAGCAGTGTTGCGGAATGAACGTGTTATTTCAATAAATAACACGAGAATTTTAGATCAATCTAAAATATCTATACCTTATACCTATAATACCCATCTACACCATACTATTTTCCAACCGAGCAAATCACGCCTACCTAGAAAGGAAAATAGCCCAATGGTATGATAATAATAATAATAATAATAGGCGATAATAATAGGCGTAGGGATGTGGCGACCCCATCGCCCGAGAGCTCCGGCTCTTGCAGTCAGCCACGTTGCTTTGGGCTAACTCCCCAATGCAATGAACTATGCGGTTACGACACCAGTATCGCGCAGTGCCACCCACAATAGGCCTCTCTCGGATGGAGGCCATGGTTCAGTTGGGAGTAGCAATAGGACCGAACCGAGGCGACGACCAGGCAATGGCCCCGGACAAACGTGAGAACATCAATTTAAATGGTCGGACCAACTCAGGAGAGACATCCTTAAAAGTTGGCAAAGAAGCTCACCGGCGCGAAGAGGATTCATGCAGAGGTTACATGACCGTTGGGTCAATATGCACCCGGAATATGCTCATCAAGCACCTCAGTATTTAAGAGATCAGGTATCCTTTTTGCGAAAAAACGGATATGAAGCTCTTTATCAACAAGAAGAAGAGCAACATCCTTCATCGAACATTTCACCCGTTCCAGCAAGACCACCTTTGCAGATAGCCGATAATGCTAACATAAGAAGTAGGAGATCTATCCACCAAAAAGTCTTTCTCAGGATGGACAAATTAGCAGAAGCTAATACTGCTCTCCCCGATTTGCTCCCCGAAGATGTTAATCTCTGGAATCTGAACTGTGTTGTTTACGAGAAGGCGGTGTCCTTGCTTAGCGACAGTAGAAGTAACGAAACTTCAGTACGTCTGAGTAAGACTCGCGAGCGTATTGCACAGCTTCAATTCAAAATTGAAACGGCGAGACGGCATGCATCAAATATTCAGTGCGTGATTAGCTACATAACATTAAATAAAAAATTCACTCC
>CAKNYM010037865.1:0-18188 GCA_932195095.1 Andricus curvator | reverse complement strand
AAAAAAAAAATTTCAGTTTCAACTAAAATGCAATTCCAGCACGCCTAGTTGTAAGAAATAGTGAATAAATTTGTGTTGAAATCTATAAGTGCATTTTATATTATTATATATATTTACTATTATATATCTTTTATATTATTATATATCTATATATGCATTTTATATCATGCCTGGGATTCTATAGAATGCCTAGGTAATATGTAAAATAAGTATTCCGATACATACGATGCGCCTCGCGGAGGACAGATTACGACTTTCGAGGAGGATTCCAGTAGGATTGTTTTGCGAGAAAAAGAAATTATATTCTTGATAATTTTGTCGGACCTTCTTCCCCTTTCCAATATCTCTCCCTCGGGAAAAGTGAAACTGGTATTAGAGAGAGCAGAAATATTTTGTCGGGCAAGCTATCTCTTTTTAGTCGTTGCTGGTTGGTCGAGAACGTTTTCGATGGGTCATGCTCCGCCCAACTAAAATTTTATCGACCAGTCAGTATCGACTAGAAGGAAATACGTTACCCAACATAATTTTTCTTCTCTTTCTAATACCCATTTCACTTGTCTCCGTAGCGTTAGCAGTCCATTTCTATATGTCGATGACTAGTCCGCCAACCTTTTTTTTTATATAAATTATTGAATTTTTGAAAAAATGTACTAATGTGTACAAAAACTGTAAATTGAAATCGTCGAACCTCTCTGGTTAATAATGATGCTCACTAGCGACACTTTTTTCAAAAATCCCTTAAATATATTAACATTCAACTACGGAGTATAATGGACAATAAACTTTACAAACTAAAACTTCTCTAATTTTGACCTTGGCAAATGTTAAGGCCACGAAGTGGTAATATAATTTTCTTTAAGAGTAATTCGGTATATTTTTCAAGACATACACTACTTGTCTTAAGACAAGTCTACGTGGTCTTGTCTTGGCACAGTTAACAGCCATAAATTGCAAGAGAAGTCTGTATATCTCCAATGTCTAGCTGGTGAGACGGAACCAGACATCATGGTCCTAAACACATATTGAAGACAAAATCAAGACCAAATATTTTTACCCGGCTAATTATAAACTGGAAAAAACATGTTCGATTGCGATATCCCTGGGATATCGGATTTCTGTGAGAGGAGCTGGAAATATTAATATGAAGGAACACAAATCTGTAATATGATAGGAGCTTTACAAAAATGGTCATATATGCGTTTTTTATGGTGCCTGTATTCGGATCTAATATAAGGATTTAAAAATTCAATGTGGTGGATCCTTCCAGGAGAAATGCCATTACAGCTGGAAAAACGATATGCTTTCAAAAGTTTTAACATATATTATAGGTATAAATTAAACTGTTATTCTGATATCAGATTTGGATTCAGCAACCCCAAAAACCTAAAAATGATCATTCTTGTAGAGTTCCTAAAATTTTTCCGATTTGTGTTTTTTTTGATTGGATTTGTTTATTGGATATTCAAAAATCCAATTAGGCCAAACAATCCTCAAATATCCCTCCCCCACTCGTCAGTAAATATTTATCCCAATGGCAACATTGTTTTTTGCATAATGTGGTATCCAATAGGACTACACTTTGCCGACGTTGGAGACTCATCGGAGAAATTTAGATTTTTGGTGATGTCACTTCAGAAATAATGCCCCATATACCAGACTCTCGCCCACCCAAACGACTATGTGGAACTAGACTACATTTTATAAAAAACTGTTTAAAAACATACGGTCATGAATTAGTCCCCATGCTTGAGCTTATCATTCATTAAATGCAAAATAAAAACGATGAAGGACAACTTTTATCAGTATTAATCAAAATTTTCGAAAATGCATGTTTTTGGGACAATTCTGACGTGCCTGCATTACAACGGAAACATAATCACAATTAAATGAATATATGTGCAAAATATTTTTATTACAAAATGCACTTAGCACATTTTATTAAATGTAATGAAAGTTTCTCGTAACATTTTTGACGGTATAACTAAACGTTTTGCATGGAGTACTTATCAAATTAAGAAAGGCTCAACTATGCTTGTAAATGCAAAAAACTATGCCTTGTTTCTCTTAAACTCCTTACCAACTATTATTTACATCAGAATATATTAAGGGATACCAATGTCGATACGACTTTACGGTTAAAGTATAAAGGGTACAATTTTTTTTCCAACTTGAATCTCTTTTATCCTAATTTGGTTGATAAAGTGAACACTTGTATGGGTAACGGTACTACTTAATATTGTTCAATTCAAATACAATCTTGTAGAGAGGAAGTGCAGCAATTGAGTTTTTTTCGAGTGTTTTTCTTTACGTCTTATATAATAAAAAGAAATCGTCCCGCCTCACAGTGAACAATAAAAATTGAAATTGTATGAAGCATTCTATGATCTAAAGGTAATATTTTCATCGACTAAGACTGAAAGGTTTTAGGCACTTATATCCTTTAAATCTATTCTATTAGTTTTATTTCGACCAAAAGTGAATATAATGAAATCTAGAAAAAAAATGTTCTAATCCAAGCGATTAGAAATACCATAATTTTTATGCTTTCTTCACTGAATATCTTTGATTTAGCGATGTAATAAATTCTCTTGGTCGAAGGTATGTCTATGTAGGTTTTGGGATATTCGAAACCACTGTGAGGCAAATTACATCAATTGATAAACGAACCCAGTAATATAATCAAGTCACCACACACTCTACAATTTCAAATCGTGTTAGATAATGACAAAATATGTGCTCGATGCAAACTAGGTAACGCACCAAAACACGCGCACACACTTGACACACATGCACACACAGAGACGTGACGTGAAAGTAGATGAGACAAATAATAGTTAAAGAGCATAAGTGTCTTAGGTTTTTGGGAAAGATTCCGTTGAACTCGACGTTGGATATCATGCGGAACAAAGGGATTGTGTACCGGCATTAGTTTCGGCGGTCGAGGAAATAGTTTTCAGCTTGTTTCTGAAATCATCGTGAAAAAAGGTCAGGAAAAAGAGGCAATGCTTATTTTATGTGAAATCCCTACGAAATCAATGCCTCTGGTTAATGTTTTTACGACGATCGCGATTTGGTAAATGCATTCTATACGCTGCGTTGAATATGAAAAAAAGGAATACTGGGCACGCAGCACACTCAGACAGTTATACTACCAAAGCGCGGGTGGGCGGTGGTTACTTTTACATGTCCGGTTCTACAAGGATTTGTTTTCAATTTTTCGAGCTTTTTTCCTGAACTACGTCCACCGACCATCCCACTCCCACTAAACAAAAGCACAATAGTGCAATAAACCATCTCGCCTCATGTCATTATCATCAACATTATCATTGCCAATAAATCATCATGGTTATCATCCAGCAATATCAAATTTAGTGTTGATCGACACTTCCGATATAGGTACATAGTATTAAGTTTGAAATTGGAGGAAAAAAACTAAAGGACTAAAAGATTTATTAATATGAGTTAACAACCTTTATAGGCTTGTAATAAATTTTGACATTTAACTTAATTAACTTTAATTGAGGAAAACTTTCTGCAATCTAGTACGTATATCAGCGATCGATATAGTACATACGTATGTATAAGGTTGATAATACAACAGCAGGCGATCTACGTGAGCTACGTACTTGTTTGTACTCCGACAGGAAATGAGTTGCGGCGAGCAAGACTGCCGCCCTGTTATACTTCAGTCTCTCGAATGGGTTCCGCTGGCTAACAAATCATAAATCATACTATCAGTTTTTTCTACTCCTATATTTTGCATATTTTCTCTTTTTCTTACACACGTGCAATTTTGGATTCCTTAATTTGTTTCTTTTTCACGCATCTTGATTATCTTATACCTCATCCTTCCAAAATAATACATATTTCCCTCCACTGTCTGTAAATTTAGTTTCCTTTTAGGTATACTTTCTTCAATTTCTTCTTTTTAGCGAGTAGGATGCGATTTAAAAGACTATCAATACGTCACTTTCCCATTGAGAAAAGTAGTCAAACTTAAGTTTCAAACGCTATGCGTGATTCAAGTACCCGCGTTTCAATAAAAGTTGATGTTATTTCATGTCCTAAATTTATGGAGAAGATACAATTTTAGTGCCAGCAAATATCAAGTAGCTATTTTCATAACGGTAAAAGTATTTTAAAAGAGGTTCTTTCAAAACTATAATTTTTTTCATATATTTTTTTTTTAATTTAAAATTTCAAGAGTTTCAAAAATTACAAAAAATTCCAAAGATTACGCGGGACTTTAAAGAGTTCAAAGGCACCATGGAATTCTAAATCATTTTATAAGATTGCAAGGCATTCAAAAGATTTCAAAGTGTTGCATGGGTTTGAAGAAATTTCACAGGATTTCAAATAGTTTAAAGGATTCCATACGATTTCTAGGGATTTCTAGGGAGTGGTTAGCTCCTCGTATTTATTATTGTTTTAAAAGCTCTTGGAAATACTTGCAATGTACAAACGTAAATTTCTCGAAATTCTCTCATTATTTGTTTACTTCACGTCAAAAATGTGTTAACATTTTTTTGTTTATGTTAATAAATTAGAAACGTTACTGGACTGAAAAAGTACCTCCTCCTATAGTTTATAACATATATAGTTTTTTCCATTCTCGTAAAATTGATTAAAATGTACAATTGTTATTATAGCTGTTTCGGATTCTTTTTCCATAACAAAATAAATATATGAAGAAAATAAATTGAAAAAATATTATGCACCATAGATACTCCTTGTCTGACGTACAATGTAAGTTTTGTAGTATAGAACTATCTCTTAGACCAAGTGAGTCCAATCGCATACACGTGATAGAATGAGTACAGCAAAATGTCGTCCACCTAGTTGCGTAAGGTCGTAAGCCACAAAAATAAAATTGTAAAGGAGAGGCAAAAAACAAATTCTAGGATTAAGCGTTCAGAAGGTCGTAACCGACTTGCTTATCAAATATAAATATTTCAAGAAAAAAAAATTTTCAAGGTACAAATTTACATGAAAAGCTACTTTGAATTGTTAACCATCCAAATTATTTTAAATATACCTAAATAATTAAATTACATGACTTATTCTATTTCATGTGGGTTATGCGGAATAAACAGAAACAATTCTTGATACTAACCATCGATAATTTCCATTTATGCAACTGTTTCCATATTTCATGGACCACGATATTAATTATCAGGGAAAATATAAAAAAATAGTAAGTTTTAGGCTCTATTTATACTGTCACTTGAAGGTGATTACGTCGTATATTATTTGTTTTCAAGTAGGATACGACCTTTCTTCACATTTGTCATACGACTTTATGAGTTTGAAGGGAGTGTTAGCTCGGTAGGCCCATGGAACTGACCCTTCAAGTACATCAGGCCTTACTGAAGTAATACGGAATTTTTTGTTTAACATATTACCAATAATTGATTATAGTGTGAAATGCAATAAAAAAATCATTTTTGGAAATAGTCTGCCTTCCGACCTTCTGCAACTAGATGGACGATATATATCCCCACTCTTTTTCAGACTTCTACCCCGATTTTCAAATAGTAGTGTGTAACTTGTTAAATTTGTTGTAAAATTCGAAATACCATCTAGATAATTAAGTTAAAATAATTGTTTATCCTTCAAGTTATACATTTGTGACGTTTCACAAGGAAAGGGCTGACTTTGTCGATCGTAGTTTAGGAGATATTCGCGTTATTATGAACAAAGGTCAAAAATATCGGTTGTAGGGTTTCGATGGGAAATCATACTTTAATCTATGCTCTATCTCGTGACACTATACTTATGTTGCGGACATGACCGTAAGTGGGTAAGCTTTAGGTTTGAAGAAAATATATAACATTTGCATTTATGACACTCACGGAGTTGCAACTTCAAAAATGCTCCAGTGACTCGTTCTTCAACCTAGAGGTTTCGTTCTGAGCAAAAAATGTCCGGAATTTATCCAGTTATAGGCCCCTATACGCAACGCTGTACCGACAAAGTGAACCCTTTCCATGCGGAACGTCACATTTATATAATTATACGTATTCTGTAAATTATGTCTTTCTTTTCCTGATGAGAATGAATTCGTAAACAATTGTAACTATGTGAGTAATTTAATTTATGCTCGGATCAAACCAAAAAAATTAAAGAAATTTTTGCAATTCAGAACATGTAAAAATAATTATTGATTAGAGTGGTCCAAAAAAGCGACTATTTAAATGTTCATGGGCGACTGGAAATTCGTATCGCTTAGGCAAAATCAGAATATGCCTATTTTTTTGTTTTGTTGTAGAGTCATTTTTCAGCTCGCTAAAATGTTTTAAAAATTTTTGTTAAAGTAATGTAAAAGTGATAAAACTGTAAGTCTACTCTAAGGATTCACCTGCTTGGCGACTGGAGGCTTTTTCTCACTCCGTTGAAATGTCTACCTAGAGACTTACGCCCTAAAAGTTTATTACTGGAAACTTGAAGTATCATTGTTAGCAGCTTACTCCGGCTGCGTCACCCTACCCCTAAAAACCCTGAACCCTAAACTCTGAAAACCTGCTGTTGGTCGAAGAGAGGCAGCAATATTAATTTGCATAAGTGTGTCTCCTTCGCACTTATAGTCAAAATGGATATTTTAACAGTTGAAAATAAAATGCTTTGTAATTTTAATTTGGAGATATTGTTATGACCGAAAATTCTGCACTTATTCAAGATAGTCAGTTTATTGGTTCATTGTTAAATATCGGAATTAATTAGTCTTGAGAAATATTTAATAAATGAAAGTAAACATTTAATTTCTGCAATAGCATTTTTTATTGAATAAAGTTTTCAAGAAAATATTCAATATGACAATAACAATTCTTTTGTGGATAAAACAAAAACTCCTACAAGACTTCTTTTAGACTTTTTAACGTATCTCGTATCTTTTGGCATAATATTGGACTTTTTAATGTTTGCATATCAATTTCCATAAATAAATTAAAAACGATGAGTTCTGTAAAAAATGGCTCAAAGAAATTCTGTAGGAATTTTTTAAAGCTGAAATTCTTCCAGAAACCTTTCCCCATATTTTGCGTCGTTTAGCCCAAAATTTAAATTTTGGATTTTTTTCCTAGTTTTTTCGATAAATCCAACCTTAAAATTAGAATTTTTTACTCATTAATTTTCGATGCATAACACTAAAATTATGAGTTCTATCAAAAAGTGTTTTGAAGGAAAATGGTAGATATTTAAAAAAAACTTCAATTCTCCTCTTAAACTTTTTTCACGTAATGATAAGAATGTAAAAAGAAGGGAAGGTTTCGAGCAATATGGGACATTCAAGGAATTATTGTTTGGCGCACATCGAGACAATTAATTACGAAAGGATAATCATCTACAGATTTTTTTAACGATGTCTCATCACTATCGGGTACATGATGTCGATGAGAATTCACATTTAGGAGCAAACATTGCAACTGCTCTTCATTTGCAGTTATGTGAGAGTTGTATTTGGAAATTAACGCTACTCCGCGTTCTGCATTGTCGTTAGTGACTGGTAATCCGCAAATTGCATGTAAAGCAAATTTGTAATCCTCTCTGGAATTCCAGGTCTCTGGATCGAAGTTCAAAAAATCAGATGAATTATTTCTATACTTCTTGTAGTCACAAGCTTGTCGATAGTTAAAGCCTTAATTTCATTTTTTTTCTTCAGATTAAGTTCTAAGTACTTTGATTTTCTGGGAGGAAAAGTCCCTAAGGGGCTGAGGCGCATTTTAGAATAGATAAATAAATTGCAGCAGTTGATTTAATTTTGTGCATATTATTGATTAATCAATTTTAATAAAGCAACTGGTTTTTAAACACTTCTAAACAATTTAAATACAAATATTTTCTGTTAAGCCATGTAATTTTGAGTTGAAATTAATAAAATAAATTATATTGAATCAATTATCCAATATCGGAATTTATAGAATTTCAAAAGTTATGAGTTATTTTTGATTTTATGGTGTGTTGGTGCCTTTGCTCGGTTTACCGAGTTCTGCCACTCCCTTTAGGGTCAATTTGTATTTCGAATTTCCAATAGAAAAGGTTTTACGTAGCCGCTTATTACACTCGCCATAAACGCTTCACCTGTATAGCCTACGGGCGAACTATAGTTGAATGATCAGTTTTTACCCATTTTTCAAACCCCTTTGTTTAATATAAAGCTTTGACCATTTCAGTTATTCTTTTCCAAATTTATTCTGTGAGGTTTAAAGTATACTCTGTAAAAATTTCACTCCAGACAAACTTCACCAAAGCGTGCAAAGCGCTCACCAAAGTCTGCAAATATTGAAATTTTGGTAGATTTCCCCTTGTTGTATAATTGTTACATATTATTTCTGAAATATGAAAAGTTGACTAAATCCATCTTGAAATGTCGGAGAACAAATAACTCCAACATTGATTAAATTGGTTCATAACTTCTTATGAAAAATTGAACTTGAAAAAAAGTTGTATTTTTACATGTTAAACATCATAAGAGGATCAATTACGTTTAGCAAGCTGAAAATGACTCTACAACAAAACAAAAAATAGGCATATTCTGATTTTGCCTAGGCTATACGAATTTCCGGTCGCCCACGAATATTTAAATAGTCGCTTTTTTGGACCACTCTATTATTGATGTTTATCAATTCTTCACTAACATTACAATAATTCACTTGTATCACTAGTGCCAGATTGCACTACCGGACCATTCACTATAAAAGAATTAATAAGTTTAAAATTGAATTTTCTTTAACTAAATTGAAAAAATTATTTGATAGTGACGTAAAATTTCGGCTATGAATTTATGATTGAAAATATTTAACAAACTCCACACAAGCGGAGTATGGGCAGATGTCGTGAAAAAAGTGAGGACGAATGTTGCTAACTTCACACAATGCGATGTCCACCAGCGCATGTGCATTGTTGAACATACCTGTCTTAAACAATACAAAAATAGTAAAGCCGTCGTTGGCTATGAAAACGATGCATGCTGACTTATTCCATGAATTCGATTTTCTTTCAACGTATTATCAGGGTAAATTCATATAAACAACTATATATACGAAGAACAAACACACCAATTGAAGACGCTCCAACTTCACGTCGATCAACTGACAGCGTCCTTCTATGTTTTCTCAGTTTAAAAAAAATCCAAAGAAAAGTTTAGCAGCTAAGGAATACTATGTGGCATTTTTAATACCCTGAGACAGGGCTTACGTGATTACTTTTATGTGGCAAATAAATAATTCCGTCAAGTCTAAACGCACACACGTTTCGTTGATACCTTTTTATGTCAAAATGAGCTGTGTAAATGGAGGAACCATTTTGATAAGATGTAGAGGTCTCCTATTGATATTAAAGTAGTATATAAGAATCAAAAAAAGTTAAAAATTTGTCTTCATACAATGCTTAAAATTTATCGACTTTCCCAGATTAATTGATCATGTTTCGGTTTAAATTACTATAATTAAAAATATAATACACTGATTCACAATAATAGTTTTCAATGATAGTGATAATAATACTAATTCCCAATTATACTGACATATAGTAAAAATATTTTATTTACTTATTTTATTTCGTAATTAACTCAGTTTATGGCATATTATAGAAAAATGTGAAGCAAGTAAGATAAAATAATTATTTTGCTTGAAAATGATGTAAACACTTATTAATAAATTAAATTTTATTACATTTTGAAGACATTGAGAAAATAAAAACAACAAATCAATAAAAAAGTACAAAACTCGAATAGGGGACCTCTAAATCATATCCAACTTTGAATTTACTATTTTGAAAAAATTTGTTGACTAAGAAGGTACAACTGAAGCCAGTGTACGTATTCGGTTTTGAAAATCATTTTTTCTGAATCACCCTAGTGCACAAGGAGCTAATTTCAATTTCAATTATCTCAACTTTCGAATAGTCGAACTCTTTCTGATTGCACAGACCCCTGGATAGCAGTTTAATGAATATATATTTCAAATTTAAAAAGAAAATCCATAAGAAAATTACTTCACCCTGACAATACTTCATGTGAAAGTAACTCTGCCATTTACGTAGCAAAATCGACTTCGCTTCTTTCCTCAAACATTTTTTACGTATATCCAAATAACTTATCATCAACAAATGGACAAAAAACTAATTTAGTCGGAGGAAAAAAATTATTAACTTTTCTCTTTTTTTCTTGTTGGGAAAATTAATTTAGAATACGAAAAAATTATTTGTTTCCAGAAAAAAAAGTTCATAAGAGTTGTAATTATTTATAAATATTTTTATCAATTCAAACATGTTGCATCGTGGAAAAAAGTGAACTCAGCAATGAGTTTTATGATGCAAAACTATTCGTAGGTGGCCTCACCGAGCCGAGTTAAGCCCTTCTATTGATGAGAGACGAAATTTAATATGGCGTGCTTCCTCTTATCGAGAAACTGTTCGCCGAAGTTTTTCTGCTGTGCTTTCTTGATCCGGGCCTTCAGGAGTGAGTACTAGGGATGGATAATGTTTTGATGCATTTTGCTCACCCCTGTTATTGCAGTCAAGGCCAAGTGTTTTAGCAGCCTCCTCCTGTTGTATTCTGCGAGCCCTCAGTATTCCACGACCACCACGGCTACGTGAGATGTAAAGTCGCGGAACAGACGACTTAAAGCGCATGCTTTTGTTGAGGTGCATAACCTTTCGTGTCCCGATATCGAGGAATCTGAATTCGTCCTTCGTCTATGGAACCACTCCAAATGAATAGAGTGCTACCGGGTATGTATAGGTCTCTCAAGCGTCAGGGTGTCGTATAGCGCTTCTGTCGACGAGCTCACGATTTACTCCTCGACAATCTCTAGAGCTAGATCTAGTTGCTCTTAATTTCTAGCATAGATTTTAAGATCATCCATATAAAATACATGATTGGTCTTACGCTTTCGATATCGGGGGTTGTCGCAGAAGTGCCCTTGGAAATAATGAAGTGCTAGAGATAATTGCAATAATGTGAAGCAAAAGAGGAGAGGACTCATGGTGTCGCAATGAAAGATGCCTCTCTGAGAGGTGACGTCGTTAATTGTCACACGATTTTTTCCAGATGAGACAGTAAATCTGGTTTTCTAAAGCGGCATCAATCTCTCTATGCACCTAACGATATGTGGATGAACCTTTAAGCTTTCTAACAGATAGACGATAAGTCTATGGGAGGTTGAAATGAAAGCTTTTCCGTAGTCAATCCAGGCCATCGATATGCAGCGCTGGTAGGATGCTGCGTCTTTGCAGACACATCTATCGATGAGCAGGTTCTTCAGACGTCCTGCTACGCCTTTCTTTGAGTCGCGTTGTTCGTACACCTCTCGCCACGCACGGCCGATTGTCCGACCAATCCTATCATTTAGGACAGCTGTGAAGATCATGAATATAGTTCGTTATTTGATGTCTTGTAGCACAATGTCAGACCTCGAGAGTGCAATGGAGACTGCTGTGCGAAAATCGTAGTTTCAGAAAAGTTTGCACTTCTCGTTTTGGACAATTGAATCTATCTCCCTCGGGGCATTCGGCAGGGCAGGGGCACTCTTAAGGCGGCATTAAGTCTGTAGAGATAGGTCGTACTCAGCGTGTGCATGACACGCTCTGCACCTATCGCTCGAAACTTATTGACGTAAAATGCGGTCACGATATATTAAGGTGCAAATGATACCGTTCTGGTATGTGAAAATGAAATCCTCCGTACCTAAATTAAGTCCTGATAATCCGAGGAATGCAAAAGCTTGCTAATTTGACAAGGACTGATCTTCTACAAATCTGTAGAAGTTTCCGTGCATTTTCTTGTCGAGTAGCTGTTGGCTGAATTTTTTTACCTATGCTTTCTTTACTTAAGGGGATTCATTAGAGTTATAAGACCGGATGCAGGTTTCCGGCCGCACGGTTGAATGGTATTATTATGTTTTGCTGGACAGAGCCGGTTTTTCGAAATTTTTTTTATATTTTGTTTAATAATGAAAAAGAAAAGAACAATAGCAGTGACGTTCAGTGTTAACTGTGTGTTCATTTTCGCGGTATACCGATCAACCCTTGTCAAACGCCACAAGGCACACACCCCGGAGCGCGTCGAAGTACCCGAAACGAATGACCCTTTCATTGTTATGAAATTCAAGC
Organism: Andricus curvator; assembly: GCA_932195095.1. Classification (NCBI taxonomy): domain Eukaryota; kingdom Metazoa; phylum Arthropoda; class Insecta; order Hymenoptera; family Cynipidae; genus Andricus; species Andricus curvator. Next base: position 6,080 of record CAKNYM010037865.1, on the reverse strand, counting down.
CGATTACAAAAACTGTAATAATGAAAGCATTACTTGATTTAATTTTAATTAGCAGAATTAGTTTATTCATATTGTTGGAAGAAAGTGAAAAAAAGATTCCTGAAAATCGGTTAATATTTGCGGTAATAATGGAAATGTTAAAGTGCATACAAAAGTGTAGCTGTGTCGAAAAGTTAACACCTACTCCCTCAATGTGAATTATGAGTAATCAATTAAAAACTACTGATTAAGAAGTTTTAGTAATTCGAATAATAAGCCTTACTAAATAAATTAGCAGTTTTCTGGTAAAGATTTTTAGAAAAGCGTACTGAAGCAATTACTAAACTACTTCGGTCGAAAAGAATTATCACTTTCATTTTGTGCACTTGAATGTCAAATAATGGACATTGAAAAAAGATTAAAATGTATATATGTATATATGTAAATCAAAGAAAAAATGGGGTTCAAAATCTTCACATTTTTTTATGTCTCATTGCTTTCGAGGAAAACTAGAAAAATTTATTGTATGCAAAAAAGGTCAAAGCATCGACAACTGTAATTTGGTGATTGTGAATTCTCTTTTGTTAAAGCTAATTCGGCTTTAAAGATTACATTCTCATCGCGTATCTCGTGCTTCGCACTCGATTTTGTCCAAAATCTAAACTTTTCTACATTATATTCAACACTTTTATATCAAATGTATATTACATTTATTTATCTGCCTCGGTCTGGAATTGCTTTTTCAGATATAGCAAAATAAAGTAAAAGTTTTATTTATCATGATTAATTTAATATTTTTTCTTATTTTGCATTGAATTTTATTCTCAGCTGGCCTGAAAAAGGTATCATTTCAATAAATGTATATTATTACAATTCATAATATGCATTGGTATTGAAACATACGTATTTTAATTGTCTTGTTTTTATGATTGAAAAAAGTGCGCATACGATAAAAAAAAACAATTTTGTTATTAAACATTTTATTGCAACTTATGTCGTTTTTCCATGAATTTAATTTGTTTATTTTCAATTTTATTTCTTACAATTTCAACTAAACTACGCATTCTAGCGTAAAGTGATTTTGAGAAAACTTGTAGATATAATTTGGGCGACAAATTTTGTTAAATAGAATGTTATTGTTGCTTGTGTCCTTTTTCCAAAAAGGTAATATTTTTTTTTTTAATATATTTTTATAACAAGAGTTTCTGATAAATTTGTAGATCTTTTTTGATTGACAACTTTTTTCTTAATTTTTTTCGTCTATTATGTCTTTTTTCCAAAAGTTTATTTATTTTTAAAATTTTTAATCTTGCTTTTTACGATTAAAAGAAAATCTACTTGCTCTATCTAAAAATTATCATTAAAAATTTTTTATATTCTTCTTGGGTGAACAACTGTTGTTTATTAATTTCTTTTGTACCTTGTGCAGTTTTCTAAAAAATTTCATTTTCTTCTGTTTAATGTTATTTTTTACGATTGAAACGAAAACTACAAGTCCTATCAAAAACTTATTAATGACCAACTTGTAGCTCTTTTTTGGATGAGCAACTTTTGTCAATTCATTTTTTTCATAGTTTGTGTCGTTTGTCCGAAAATTAAATTTTTTAATAAAAATAAATAAATCAATTTTCAACAAAGAATATTATTTTTAAACCAAAAAAGTTTAATTTTCAACAAAATAGAGGAATTTTCAACCAAATAATTGAAGTTTAAACTGGAGAAGATACATTTCCAACCAAACATGGAATAATTAAATTTTCCGTTGAAAATATTAACTTTCACCAAAAAATTTAAACAAAATAGTTAAATTTTAAAAAGAAGTTTTTCAACTAAAATGATGAATCATGAACCAAAAAGATTAATTTCCAACAAAGAAGTTTCACTTTTTACTAAGTAGTTGAACTTCCAACCAAAAAAGATGAATTCTCAAATAAAACATAATATTTGATATTTCAACCAAAAAAGATTTTAATCTAAAAACCGCTGAATTCCACCAGAAAAGACGAATTTTCAACAAAATAGTTCAATCCTCAAAAAAAAAAAAAAAACCACGTGTCTCACCAAAAAGTAATCGCTCACAAATTTGTAGATCTTTTCGGAAAGCACACTTTTTATTGATTCATTTTTTTCTCGTACCTTGCGTTGTTTTTCCAAAAATTTAATTTTTTCATTATAAATGTTTTCTTTTCACAATTAGAACAAAAACTACGCATCCTATCAACAAATAATTATTAACAAATTTGTAGCTCTTTTTTGGGCAAACAAATTTTGTCTATTCATTTTTTTCGAATTTTGTGTCGTTTGTCTAAAAATTCCATTTTTCTATTTTTAGTGCAGTTTTTTACGAATAAAACAAAAACTATGCGTCCTATCAACAAGTGGTTTGTAACAAATTTGTAGATCATTTTTGAATACACAATTCTCGTCAATTCATCTTTTTTCGTATCTTGTACAGTTTGACCGCAAAATGGAATTTTTTTATTTTTCAAGAAAATTCAAAAAGTTGTTGTGATAATCTTATAGGGTGTTCAAAATGCAACGTTTTTCTTCCTTTGAGATTTTTTCATATCGTGCGTTGTTTGGCTTGAAATGTTAATTTTCGTTTGTCTTTGGTATTTTGTAAATGCTTCAACTCCGGTAATTTTTCTTTATCAAAAAACGTCATGAGGATAAATTGTTCGTCTTTTTGAGTACTATTAACGACCGTACATAGAATTTCAAATTAAAAAAAAGTGGTTCCAACAATTTTGAAAATGTGCTCACTTCTTGAATTTTTATCCAAAATGGCTGGCTAACGAGCTTTACCTTCAGTTTATGACACTTGAAGAGTATACCAAAGCCGAATCCAATTTGTCAATTCTTTCGAAAGTTATCGTGCTAACCGTCTAAAAATCTACAGACACACAGACATACAGACAGATCCATTCGTAAAAACCAGTTTTTCGCAATCAGGGGGTCTCAAAACATGGACACTTGACAAAAACGTGTGGGGTGGGGGGTCAAATTGTACACAAATCTAATACCTTTAATTCGTTAAGATAAAGTGCCGCCATTCTCTTAATTTTAACCCTTCTCTAAATTTTCCTGCGCATTACGAAAGAAGACAAGAAACGCTATAAGAATCAACTGGAACGTGAACAAAGTATCTCAACTGGGTCAAAAGTTACAGAGGTCGAAAAACAAAAACTTGTGTTTTGGGAAAACCAAAGCATAAAACTGAAAAACGCATAAGTTCTTGGAAGAAATTTTTGTTGCAGACAGGCAAAATACGTATCGCCTAATTTCCTCTAAAAAACAACATATTTCGTCCTCGAGAGATTCTGCGACTTCCAGTGTAGAAGCTGTCTAATTTGAAATTGATTCAGTCTTTGCTCCGTTTATAACAATCAAAGAGAAATATCTTTGACTTAGTCAGACATTTTTTTCCGTGAATTATGTATTAATTAATTTAAACATTTTGCAGTATTAATTGAACGTCATATGTATAACTTCATTAAGTGAAAAAAACGTGTTGTTTCTTCTAGTTGATTAAAAATAGGCACTTCTTCCTAAGTGCAAAAAAAGCGCACTTTGTGTGTTTAGACTTCTGATCACAGTTACAAAATGCATTTATTTGTTTTTAAATCTTGAAATATTTTTATCAACATTGATTAATATACCAAATATTACTGTACACAAGTATTATTGGTGTGAAATGAAACCTGAAAACGAACTTAACTCGATTTTAAGGTAAAGGGCGCCTATTTTGTTTCGAGCGTGCAGAGCTGCAATGTATAAAGGGATTATAATAGGGAGATAATAGCTTTTTTTGTGAAACTTACCGTATTTTCTGCAGATTTCACTGCATTTTCAGTAATTTTAACAATTTACGGATACTTTCTGTAAACTATACGGATGTTTCGATTATACTGTACAATTAGAAGATGTCAATTTTACCGAAAAGTTCAGTAAATGTAACAAAAAACATACGTACATTCATAAAATAAGTAAAAATTCTGCAAACTCTGCAGAAAGTTCGGTCATCTTGACATAAAATGTATGCTGTCCCTATTATAACCGAAAAACCTGTAACTTCAGCACAATTTTTTTTTGCGCGAGAGTATACCGTCCACAGCGATTTTACTGTTTTATATTTGAGAGTTCTTTGTAAATACTATGTATCAGTCATTGATATGTTAATATCAATTAGTAACAATACAGCGTACAGCGTGTCTCAGGCCTGTCTGACATTGTGAATTGTAGGAAATTTGTATAATTTTACGATATGCAAAATAGTTGTATCGCTTTGAAAATGTAATGAAATACATGTTAATGTAATTTAAATATTCACTAATTATTATTGATGAACCACATTTCAAATATATATATATATATATATATATATATATATATATATATATATCGCCTGTATGGCGAGAGATGTACGAACAACGTGGCTCGACAAAAGGTGTAGCAGGCTGTCGAGAGAATCTGCTGATTGACAGGTGTGTCTGTAAAGACGCTGCAGCCCATCAGCGCGTCCTGTCAATGGCCTGGATTGACTACCGGAAAGCTTTCGATTCAACCTCTCATAGACTTATCATCTGTCTGTTGGAAAGCTTGAAGGTACATCCACACATAGTGAGATGCATAGAGAGATTGATGCCTCTTTGGAAAACTAGATTTACTATCTCATCTAGAAATTATCGTGTGACATCGAACAACGTCACCTTCCAGAGAGGCGTCTTTCAAGGTGATGCCATGAGCCCTTTGCTTTTTTGCATCACACTTTTGCCTCTATCTCTCGCACTACGAAATTATCCTGGATACCTCTGTGGCAACACTAATCAGCGCGAGCATAAGGTCACTCATGTATTTTATATGGATGACCTGAAGATCTATGCCTCTGGTAGAAGCAAACTTCAAACTGCTATAAATATTGTCAAGAACTACACAGGAGAGATTGGGATGGACTTTGGCTTGGACAAGTGTGCCAAAATTTATCTGAAGAAAGGAAAGATTACTGGCGTTCCCAAGGACCCTGAGCTTGTGGATATAAGTGTTATCAGACATCTTAATACTGGAGAGACCTATACATACCTGGGCGTGCCTCAAAACCGCATTCAGGACGTAACATCAGTGAAGGAGTCTCTCCGAAGCAGATACAAGCATCTTCTTCGACAGATTTGGTCTTCCAATCTGTCGGCGTTGAACAAAGTATCTGCGACTAACATGCTTGCCGTCCCGGTTCTACTCTACTCGTTTGGGGTAGTTCAATGGACGAAGAACGAGCTTAAGGCCCTTGATGTCATTACACGTAAGGTCATGCATGTGCATAAAAGCTTGCATATCAATTCGTCAGTTCCGCGATTATATATTTCACGCCGTCAAGGTGGACGCGGACTTCTGAATCTCCAGTGTCTTCATAACCGGATTGTTCTAAGTACAGCTTACATCGTTGCGAATGGCAGAGATCCTCTCCTAAAGATGGTCAGGAACCACGCGATGATTGGCGAAGGAGCGTTCCTTTACAAAGCCGCGGAGCAAGCGGCCGAGACCCTTGGCCTGAATTTTAACATCAGAAGTGAGGAAAGTGCATTACTTCATCTAGATGCTTCACTTCTAAAAACCAAAGTGAAGAAAGCAGAGGTTGCAAATTTTCACCAAGAGCTACTCGACAAGAAAATGCACGGAAACTTTCACAGAAATGTAGAAAAACAGTCCTTGTCGAAGGAGCAAACTTTTGCTTTCCTCAAATCATCAGGACTTAATTCAGGTACAGATGGTTTTATTTTCGCATGCCAGGACGGTGTCATTTCCACCTTAGCATACCGTGAGCGCATTTTATGTCAAGAAGTTCCCAGTGATAGGTGCAGAGCGTGTCATGCACACGCTGAGTACCTAGAACACATACTATCAGGGTGTCCGACCCACGCGGGAACGACGTATATCTATAGACATAATGCGGCCCTAAGAGTGCTTTATTACCATCTTTGTCGCTCTTACGGTGTTGGCCGCGACCCTGCCCTGCCGAACGCTCCAAAAGAGATAGAGTCGATTGCCCGAAAATCGTAGTTCCAGAAAATTTGGCACTTCTCGTTTCGGACAATCGACTCTATCTC
>CAKNYM010037864.1:41251-52132 GCA_932195095.1 Andricus curvator | reverse complement strand
ACAAATTTGCAAAGTATCATCAAAATCGGCGAGTGACAGTTCCGTAGCTTTACTTCAGCCGAACTGCTGCCGTCGATCCTGAGGAGTCGTTTATACCTAATGAGGACTAAAATGCGGAATATAAAATTTCTTAATTTAACACTTTGTAATTATTTGGTTATTTGACTTGAAAAGTTTGAAATTAAAGATTAAATGTTCAAGTTTATGTGAAATGTTATGGAAAATTGTTCAGTATAATTTACTCAAATCCACTGCAGTAGCTTAAAACAGAAAATTGCATTTGCTCAAGTGCCGAAAAAAATTAAGAAACTGAATTCGGAAAATTTTTAAGACCAATTTTTAAACCAAAAAAAAAGAATCTTAAACCAAAGAGTTGAATTTTTAATCATGAAAGATTTTCAGTCAATAAAAAAAAAATCTCAGCCAAAATGTTGAATTTTCAATCAAAAAATACGAATTTCCTACAAAACAGTTTAGTTTTCAACCCAAAGATATGAATTTTTAAACAAACAGTTGAATTTCCAACCGAAAAGATTTTTTCAACCTAAAAGTATATTTTCAACCTAATAGATAAATTTACAACCAAAGGAATGAATTTCCAAACAAACATGGTATAGTTAAATTTTCGGTTAAAAAAAATAATTTTCAACCAAAAAAAAACGTAATTTTTATTAAAAACTGAAAAAATGTTTTGTCAATTATGAATTTGGAAAAAATTCGAGTAAGTTTAACATATATATTTTTAGAGGTTTTAAGATTTTGAACAAAAGAATCTTTCTAAGCATCTTGAAATGTTTCAAAAGAATAAACATTTTTTATCAAAATTCCTGGGAAAACTAAACATGATTTTTTAAATTGATTAAAAAACAAAAATTACAAAATTTTCAAAATAGAATCCGGATGATTTTAAGGCCATTTTTTTAATTTTGCAGGATTTTCAAAAAATTTTAGGAAAAATTCGAGTTACAAGATAAACAATTTTGCATTAGATTCCTGGAACATTTTCAAATGATTTTTTTGAAGAAAAATTTTCAAGAGAATATTTAAAAAGATTTCAGCACAAATTTTGATGAATAAATTAATATTTCTAGCTTGAAATTGCTTAAAACTGAATAATTAATTTTATTTTTATTTGTTCTTCTGTTCAACATTTTGGCAGAGATTTTTTTTCTTTATTGACTGAAAAATCTTTCTTAGTTAAAAATTCAACACTTCTTTTTTTAAATTCTTTTTTTTTTGTTTGAAAATTAGTCTGTTTTGGTTGAGGCTTAAGTTACTCAAAAGAAAACAGAAGTGCCAGTAGTAAAACATTTGGAACCGTTAATATCAAACATATTATTTTTGAAAGAAAGAATAATTATTTTCAAAATGAGCCAAATTCAGTTTTTAAATTTTTGTCGACACTTAAGCAAATGCAATTTCCTGTTTTGGTCCCTGTTCAAAATTTCTAAAGTTAGATTTGAAAAACGACACTTTTGAGAATTGACTCCACGCAAATCGTTTAATATTCTGCTTTTTATGTGTTGAAGTAGTATTTTTAATTAACTTTCATAAACAAATTGGTTAAGCAATAAAAAAATTTACGATGTTTGACTGGGAGTGCAAAATTATTTAAGGATCATTTTGGGAAATGCGATTGCTTGAGAAATAAACCAAATTTATGATGTTGGTTAATAAGTTTTCAAATCTGGCAAAATTTTAGCTTCTGGAATTTCCCAAATAAAATATTGCACCAATAAATTAAAGCTACTGCAGTGGATTTGAGTAAAATATATTAAACAATTTTTCATAAAATTTTACATAAACTTAAACATTTATTCTTTAATTTTCAACTTTTACAGTCAAATAACATATCGTCGGAATCGTTGTAATTCGCAGATTTTGAATATTATATTTATAAATTGGCAAGTGCTACATTACATTAAAAAAATGTTATATTCCGCATTTTAATCCTCGTTAGGTACAAAGGATTACCGTTGACCAGTTCGTAAACAGGTACCCAGGGCGGAGTTGACCATCGCCCATTTTTTTCTGGTCTAAAGTCATCAAACGATTTACGTACGGTTATACTAGCCTTCTACCTGGGATCGTAGAGCTTAGATAGACTACACACTAGACTAGCTAGCCTTTTTCAAAAACATTTCTTTTCTGGTAGTAGTGAAACTTGGTAGGTACTTATGATGGTCGTAATTCTTTAAAACAAATTTTCAAGAAAAGGATCGGAAGAAAAAAACTCAAATAGCTAGACTTTCAATATGATATTTTTCCTCTTATTATCAAGCTATCTCTTCTATTTTTTAGTATGTGTTCGTGATAAAGAGAGCTTTCGTAAAGTGTGATTTTCAAATAAAAAATTATATAGATGCATAGATATAGGTCTCTGAAAAGTGTTAAAATGACAATATTCAATATTAAATTACAGCTTCAAATGTAAAGTTTATTTAGAGTACTTTTTTGAAAAATCATTTTCAACGTGTCATAACACAGTTTGTGAATGGACATCAATATCCGATAATTTTAAGGTGGTCCAAAAGAGAAATTAAAAAAAAAGTGTATTTTTCCCTTGCTAAATTCTTGATTAGCACATGCCCATAAAGCAAAAACTGCCGCGGTTTTCGAAAAAAAAAACCCTCAGTTATGCGTATTCAGGTGCCACTTTTTGACCACTCACAAACAGGCTACGTGTATTATTAGACTAAACTATATTGAATATTAATAATAATTTAATTTATTTAATATTATGTATGCTTGTATATGTATAAAAGAATCACTCTTAAACTGCAATTTTAATTAGCTTAGAATTTATATTATAAAAGTTATTTACTTATTGTTAGACATGATTTGATAGCGAGGATATCTAAAGCTATACAAATGTATTCTCAGTCGTATCAAGTATTGCGATACTTTAGTACTGACATGTATTATGATATAACTAAGCCGTAGTACAGTTAGTACTAGGAATCGTACTTGTTAATAAACGCACCATATGAATGGCAGAAGAGAAAGAGAAGATATTATCAGGCTTACGCCGGCTTATCTTCAAAACCATTATTATCAACAATAAACATCAGGAACTGAAAACGCTATCTAAGCTAATTATGGTAATTAATGTAAAACAATTGAATACCTCTAAAATTAGGGCTTGTAGGGGGGCGTAAGGCAATAAGAAACATATTGTTTATAAGGCTGTAGATAAATAATGGCTTATCGTACAAGAAAATGAAAATGTTTAACTTTTTTCTTTGGCCACTTCAAAATAGTCGAAAAATTCAAACTTAGCATCATTGAAAGTTGTGAAGTTTCTGTAAACAAAACAAAAAAAAGATATGTAAAAGATTTTTTTTTAATTTTAAATAAGTATTCTATGAACTAAATCCATAAAAATACATTTTGTTTGACATTTCAAAAATTTCTAACTTGATCAAAAATGATTCTCTCTAAAATATGATTTGACATTATTATTTGTTATTGAAAACTGTATACATGAAAACTGGTAATAATTTTTGAAGCACGTTGTGTTCATAGTAAAATAATTAGATGGATGGATGTTGCATAGCAATAATTTAAACATTTTTTTCATGAATTAAAATATATCTTTTTAATATAGTATCTAAATATCTTTCCTTTTATATAATATCTAAATCCTTTTCGTAAATCACTAATACTTACAACTAATACTCTTATCTAATACTCACCGCTTATACTGATCACTATACTCATCCCTAATACTCCTCAATATAGTGTAATATAATACTCACTTGAGTTCTGGAGATCTATTGAATGTTGGACGTAATCGCAGTTATGATTGTCCAGCACAAAATAAAATCTTATACCTGCACTGTACTCGGTCGTGGCGCGGCGATTAAGTAGGTGACGAATTGACTACTGAATTACTACAGTGTAACCCAGTGGTATAGTAGTAGTATACTACAGGTAAGCCTGTAGTAAACCCGTAGTATACCTGTAGTACTCCGCTGTAGTTATCCTGTAGTCATTCCTGTAGTACAGTTTCGTAAGGGCCCACACACTGATATTTGGGCAACAATCCTTCCTCTGCATTTGAACTCTGCTCTGGAGGTATGGAGTAGAGCTTCAGAATCATCAGGAATTGGTCGATATTATTTTCAGAACTTTTTTGATCCATCTAAACTCAATAAACCATGGTTTTATAATAGTAAACTTGATAGGAAATCAATAGTCACTATTTCCAGACTACGTGCTAATCACTATAACCTAGCTGCCAGTCTAGCTAGGAAAAATTTTATCGATGGTGGGGAGTGCGCGTTTTGCGGCTTTCCTGACGAGGATATTAATCATGTTATATGGGCCTGCCCTAGATATTCAGATTCCAGAAAATTACCTGAATCATCTCTTATAAAAAATAGAATTTTCCCACCGTTTAGTATTGATCCTTTTCTCTACAATCCTACAAAAAGTGCTTTTCTTCCAATCCTAAAATTTTTCAAAAACAATAACTTATTTATTTAACCTCTTTTATGTTCAAATACCATCAGGGGTTCTACTTCCGGTGCAATTGCAGAATAGGGGCGTCACCTCTGTTTTGGCTGGAAAATTTTTTTTTTCGGCCACAAACTATCAGAATCTTTAATTGGACAATAAATGAAGCGATTTGATAAGGGAAAAGTTTTAAATTATTGTTTCTTTTGTCACTACGATGTCTCAAATATGGGTCTGTCACGATATGAGACGAAAGGGCCCTTGGCTATCGATGGCAATCGATAGTCACAAAAATAGATCGTCACAAACATAAAATATAGATATTATAGATATCTTATGGTCACAAAAATAGTGTTGAATAAATCCCTACCCATTTCCAACGTCTTGTGGGGACGGGAAGGCACCCCTTAGACTGTTCACAAAAATAATGTTGGTCAAATCCCTACCCCTTTCCAACGTCCCGTCTCCTCTTGTCACAAGTGACAGCTGATGTGCGTGAAAGTCTCCTTTTTGTCGACATAATAGCTTATGTCGACATAAAAAAATATCTAAATATATTTTGATTAATTAAAAACAATTCGATTTCAATTATTTACAGCGTTTCTGGCCGTACGGATGTTTAAAAACACCTAAACTGTAAGTTAAATATGATAATTCCGATATCGTGACAGACCCATATTTGAGACATCGTAGTAACAAAAGTAACAATAATTTTAAACGTTTTCCTGGTCAAATCGCTTCATTTATCGTTCAATTACACATTCCAATAGTTTGTTGCTGGAGAAAAAAAATTTTCCAGCCAAAACAGAGGTGACGTACAACGCCATCTTCATTTTACTTCCACCAGACACGAGCGTCTCATTGCACACAAGATGCCGTGCGGAGGATCCATCCAGTTGGCCCCAATGCGCACGCGCTCTGCAGTCGCAGAGCGTGCTGGACCGCGCGTTATTTTCAAATTTGTCAGACTGCTCCTTGCCCCTTATGATAGGCAACTTAGAAAAATTGTATTCGGATAATAGCAAAATAGCAAACTCAAATACCCGACCGCTGTTATGTCGTATGATTGATCTCATGTTGAAGAAATATTTCTATTTTAATTTAATTATTTTTTATTTCTATACATAATACATTTTTATACATATTTTTATAATTTTACAATTTAATAATCAGAAGATTGAAGGTGTTTGAATAATAATTAATTATTTGTGAGCGTATGAATGATCTAAATCTATGCTTAATGTAGGACCTGCAGGACTGTTTAATTTGATATTAGTCATACATTCTCGGAGAGCGGCTTTCTGTACATCAGTTGGCTTTGATTTTAGTGTCTTGGCTTGATTTTTTTGTCTAATTTTTCGGATTGAACGGAATGAGCGTTGTGGTTGAATTTTTTTATTGTGTGGTGAATTCGGTGGTGGGGAATCAGTGTTTTTTCTGTCTTCGCTGGAAATAATGATGGAACCTCATTCACCGACACTTGAGTAATTATTCGCTCTAATTTTTTACAAATTAAGGCCTGGTCCTCCTCCGATTTATGCGATGCCACGTCGTACAAAGAATCCACCAAATTTTTTAGTTTTATTAATTTGTTTATTTCACTAACATGAGCTTCTTGTGACTGAATTGATGCTACAAGAGCATCACATTGCTCATCAAAGTATGAAGAGGAAGATTACACAGAAATTGATGTTCCACATAAATTTGAAAGTTGCATACTGGCATGCACGTGTTTACAAAAATTTCAACGGATCAGATAGTCAATGCACTCACATCTGAACTCATGCACACAAATTTTGCAAACCGGACAGATCAAAGGACATTCCTCACAATTTTTCTCAGTATTTACTTGTACTTTATAAGGACCTCGTCCTTCTGTACTGGACTTAACGCACCAAACAGTCACAGACACTTTCATTACCATAGATTCTGAAATATCATTTATGTTGCGCCTGCGACTTTTCATTATTATTTGCATTCTTTTCGTTGGCTTATTTTTCATTATTCGTATGATTCTTTCGAACATCATATTTTGACTCAAACGTAACAGCATATCTATACATTTATCGACCCTCTTGTTCTGACTACCATTAAAATAATAATACCTCATCTTCTTGTGAAGAGCTTCTCGAAACATATTGGTGTTTAGCCCGAAGCCGAGGCGAAAGCAGTAGGCCCACAGTTCGGGATTTCCAGCATAGTACTGACTAAAATACCTACCAAAATCTTCAGTTTCAGGATCTGCATCGCACATGTCAAGAAAACCATGTAAAGCTTCAAAGAATTTTTTTATCAGTTTCTTCTAAGAGTGTCCTACACTTGTGATGAATTTCTTCCGTTTTTTTTTTATTTTTAACTTTTAAATGAATATTTTTAGTCCAATTTTTGTCAACATGCCAAGTGCAATGTAAATGGTGTTTTGGAATATTCATAACGGATATCCAAGCATTGTAATATGCCGGAGCATCATCCCTCCAAATATCTTTTAAACTGACTCAAATTATTCCTAAAATTATGTAGAAATCCTGTAAAATGAGAAAAAAAAATTGTTTAGAAATTTTCTAGATACTTTTTCGACATACATGAAATCTTGAAAAATCTTTTTGAACATTCTCGAGAAACCTAGGAAAATTATATTTATATATCTTTAAAAAAAAGGAACTTAAAAAATAAAAAGTTATTCGAAATTTTTATTTTGTATTAAAAATGATTTTTCTCTTCAAATTATAATTTGCCGTTTTTTTTATTTGAATTCCCCCATGATATAAAAAAGTACATTTGAATATACTCATGAATGTATAGTATACAGTTTATGTAATATGTTTAAAAAATTAGAAAAAAATATCGAATAACAAAATTTAACTTAACAAGTGATTCAAGAACAACAAGAAATTCATTAATATAGGACAATACAGTTTCAAACTTTCCCAGCCGAAAGTTTATTGTCTGAGTGGTAGACTGATGCATTGCATCTATAAAGGAACAATGCATAATATATTATAAATGTATATTCGAATAAGAATCTTGAAAATAATTTATTTTGAAAATAAGTCGAAAAAAATACTTACACGTCACACTGAGCTTCATATTTTCCGTGGAAATGTACCTGCTTACCAGTTCATTAGCAAATGGTCTTAATTCTAAAATGTTATGCCCTATTTGTAGCGTTTACTCTCATTTACCCTCACCACCTTTATAACATTTGAAGTGGAAAGGGATGATGTCTGACAAATTTGAAAATAACGTGCGGTCCAGCGCGATCTACGGCTGCACAGCGCGTGCGAATGATAAAGTTCTTTTTTTATTTTTACAAATTAAAATATAAACATTTCTTCAACATGAGATCAATCATACGACATAACAACCGCAACGCTCATTATAACAAATTAAATAGTCCTGCAGGTCCTACATGAAGCATAGATTTAGATCATTCATACGCTCAGAAATAATTAATTATTATTCAAACACCGACAATCTTCTGATTATTAAATTGTAAAATTATAAAAATATGTATAAAAATGTATTATGTATACAAATAAAAAATAATCTCAGCAAAAAGACATTATATTAATTCTGTGGTTTTTATTTATTTATTATTTATTTTTATAAATTAAAATATAAATATTTCTTCAACATGAGATCAATCATACGACATAACAGCGGTCGGGTATTCGAGTTTGCTATTTTCTGATAAAAATTTTGTTAAGTTGCCTATCATAAGGGGCAAGGAGCAGTCTGACAAATTTGAAAATAACGCGCGGTCCAGCACGCTCTACGGCTACAGAGCGCGTGCGCATTGGGGTCGACTGGATGGATCCTCCGCACGGCAACTTGTGTGCATTGAGACGCTCGTCCACCAGTCTTGTTTATTATAACCTCTCTACTTTCCATACAATTCCCAATCCTTGTTCATAACCTTTGTCATAACCAAAAAACCTAATCTTGCGGCACATTATTATCTCTTGAGGCATATCAAACTTTTGAAGTTTACTAATTGTCATAGCCATGGCCAAATAGGTCACGCTTTATTTGCATGGAGTAAATTCTCTCCAGACCCAGGCTAATCGTTCCCACCCCCTCCATAGTGAAAGTGAGTGTGGGTAGTAAAGAAGAAGAAGAAGACTGATTTTTCACGAGACGAGACCCATCTGATAACAACCCTACCCACCGTCGTATAAACAGCAGTGGGACTCAGATGACATCTCGAAAATCGAACGGACCTTTTTTTCTAATGTGTGGAGATAGAAGGAAAGGTTCGTTCGACTTCGAAACAGCATCGGAGTCCCACTGCTGGTCTAGAATTTTCGGTGGTGAGGGCATTGGAACGTTGCTCACGTTTTGAACATGATCTGTGTTTCTCTAAGTTTCCACAGAGACGTGCCAAACTTGCACAGAGAACCAAGAGTGATGGTGGGCTCCCATTGCAGATGAAAGCAGAAACTCATGAGAGTGAAAGAGACGGATATATCCATGATCTAAGAATACACGGTCTAGCCACGCGCAACTAAAAAAAAGTTAACCAATAGTAAGAATTCAGCCACCAGCGGCCATATTGTATAAGTTAGCGCGCGAGAATGTAGTATATTTGAAGGGACGTAAATGTCATGAGAGGAGATTTCAAGTAAAAGATAAAGTAATTGGACAATTTATAAATCAATGAAATTAGTTTGAAAATAATGTAATAGATAATATAAAATATTTAAAAATATATAACTTATTATCCTTGTAATGTAGAAGAAATATGGATACCATAACCTCTCAATGCACATGCAAAATTGTACCTTTTAACGCAAATAAAATCAAGTACCTTTGCCTGAAAAGAAAAAAGAAGTTTGTTTTGGGTCTCAAAGCACAAATAAATAAATGCAAAATATCGATATCATAGTCTGTATTATGATAATACCACTTTTTATAATTCGTATATACATGCACGTAAATGTTAAAAAAACCTCTCACTGTACACAGAGAAACATATTTACACCTTATATTCGTATGAAATAATGAATTTACAATATATAATAAATAAATAATGATACAAGTTTTGCAACGTATAATTTAAAATGATATAAGCATATGACACGAAATTCTACAGTTGTAATTTCATGAAGGATATTTCAAATATTTTGGAAGATTTTTTTACTTTTCCCTTACCAAAAAGTATGATAGGAAAATCATTATAGGCCTACGATCATTTTCCTATAATTTTTTCGCAATTATAGGAATAATTATAGAAAAAATTATAGGAATATTTATAGGAAAAATTATATAAATAATTATCGAAAAAAGTATAGGAAAATAATTCTAGACACGGATAACTTAAAAATATTGAAATAATTATCGCCAAAAATAGAAGAAAGTATAAATGAATAATGTATTCTGAACAATTCACACAAAAGTACATAAAGAATTGACATATTGAAAGAAGTTTTGTCAATTGTTCATTTAATACTGTTTAAGTATTTCAAAATAAATCATTAATTTATACATACACATTTTGAACTAATTATTTCAATATCTTTATATCATTCATTCCTGTAATTATTTCCCTATAATTTTCCCTAAGATTTTTTCTATAATCATTCCTGAAAGTTTTTCCTATAATAGCGAAAAATTATAGGAAATTCATTATATGAAAATCATCATAGGCTTATGCGTCATGATTTTCCGATCATCCTTAAGGGTTATGCTATTTCACGTTAAAACTGTATCAATTGTGTGAGTATTACAATGTTTGCAGTTGACACCAATTCACAAAGCAGACTTCACGATAAGAAGAGAATAATTGAGAAAAATTCTGAATCTAAATGTAAAAAAAGTTTAAGTAAACTAGTTTACTTAAAGATTCACTATTCCAGTTGAAAATTCATCTTTTTTGTTTAAAATTTGAGGATTCATCATTCCACTTGAAAATTTATAACTTTGTTCCAAAGTACAATTACTTTTTGGAACATTTTTGTTGTTGTCAACTATTCCTTTTTTGGTTGAAGTATGATATTTTTAATAGGGAAATTTTTTTCGTAGATGCAAATTGATATTCTTGGTTTAAAATTCCATTATTTAAGTTGGAGATTCATAATTTTAGTTGAAAATTCATCTTTTTGGTTTTAAATTTGAGGATTTATCATTCCACTTGAAAATTCATCACTTTGTTCCAAAGTGTAATTACTTTTTGGAAAATTATGTTTTGTTAACTATTCCTTTTTTCGTTGACGTATGCTATTTTTAATAGGGAAATCGTTTTCGTAGATGCAAATTAATATTCTTGGTTTAAAATAAAATGAGTTGGAGATTTATAATTTGAGTTGAAAATTCATCTTTTTGGTTTAAAATTTGAGGATTCATCATTCCACTTGAAAACTCATCACTCTGTTAAATATTTTAAATCTATACAAAATTATTGAAATCTTTGTTAAATCATGAAAA